>MJUT01057517.1:289490-304422 GCA_002080005.1 Gigantidas platifrons
TTTTGTCCTTTATTTCAAAAACTATGAGAGATAGATGTTATATTCAAACTGCACATATGTTCAGCATGTCAAGATCTACCTACCCTGCAATTTTGAAGTAAATCGGATAACCCATCTTGGAGTTATTGCCCTTTTTTCATCAAATGTTTTAAAATTTTAATACTTTTCGTCTTATATGTCAAAAACTATAAGAAATAGAGGTTAAGTATAAACTGCAAAAATGTGCAGTATGACAAGATCTACATAACCTGTAGATACGATAACGTAACCCTCATTCTGGTTGTGCTCCATTTAGGGTTACGAATCGATCTCATTCAACGTATGGGAGCAAATTAAAATTTTCGTTCCGTGAATATTTCAACATTCTTTTTGCATATCTGGTCATATGTTATTATTCCCAACAATTTTTAAGTAATGGTGATACGAAATAAGTGTTACAATCCCTGTTTCTATCTTCAAGACCGGTTTCGTATTTGAAAATTGTTACTTGTCCGCCATAACANCTTACGTAGACTCTCGCGATGGGCGGAGCCTATCCATATATGGAAACTGTTACTATGAAAAAGTCGATTTTACTATAAAATTGATCCAAATAAGGATATCTCAAAAACGAGGCAAGTGCGCGTGAACTAGCAACTTGTAAACAAAATGTCGGACAGAAAGAAGATTTCATGCATTCAAATTTTCAGATGGATATAAGTCTACCATGGATTGCTGCAGCGATTATTTAACACCTCAAGGTTTATCTAAATATATTTATCTTTTACCCCCGTTAATTTTTCCAACCACTTACAACGGAATTAGGACAAAAAACCGCCCGGTGTGAATCACTCCAGCTCCCATAAGTTGAATGGGATCGATTCGTAACCCTAAATGGAGCACAAGCGGAATGAGGGTTACGTTATCGTATCTACCTAACCTGCAATTTTGAAGTACATCCCATAACCCATGTTGGAGTTATTGCCCTTTTTTCAAAATTTTAATACTTTTCGTCCTTTATTTCAAAAACGATAAGAGATAGATGTTAAGTTTAAACTACAAAAATGTGCACCATGGCAAGATCTACATACCCTGCAATTTTGAAGTAAATTTGATAACCCAGTTTGGAGTTATTTTCCTTTTTTCATCAAATTTTTAAAAATTTTAATACTTTTCGTCGTATATTTCAAAAACTATAAGAGATAGAGGTTAAGATTTATTGCAAAGATGTGCAGCATTTCAAGATGTACATACCCTGCAATTTTCAAGTAAATCCCATTACCCATTTTGGAGTTGTTGCCCTTTTTTCATCATATTTTCTAAATTTTAATACTTTTCGTCCTTTATGTCAAAAACTATAAGAGATAGATGTTAAGTTTAAACTACAAAAATGTGCAGCTTGTAAAGATCTACCTATCCTGCAATTTTGAAGTAAATTTGATTACCCATTTTGGAGTTATTTCCCTTTTTTCATAAAATTTTCAAAATTTTAATACTTTTCGTCTTATATTTCAAAAACTATAAGAGATAGAGGTTAAGATTTAATTGCAAAGATATGCAGCATTTCAAGATCTACATACCCTGCAATTTTCAAAGAAATCCCATTATCCATTTTGGAGTTTTTGCCCTTTTTTCATGAAATTTTCTAAATTTTAATACTTTTCGTCCTTTATGTCAAAAACTATAAGAGATAGACGTTAAGTTTAAACTACAAAAATGTGCAGCTTGTCCAGATCTACCTACCCTGCAATTTTGAAGTAAATTTGATTACCCATTTTGGAGTTATTGCCCTTTTTTCGTCAAATTTTTAAAATTTTAATACTTTTCGTCTTATATTTCAAAAACTATAAGAGATAGAGGTTAAAATTTATTGCAAAGATGTGCAGCATTTCAAGATCTACATACCCTGCAATTTTCAAGGAAATCCCAGTAACCATTTTGGAGGTGTTGCCCTTTTTTCATCAAATTTTCAAAATTTTAATACTTTTCGTCCTTTATTTAAAAAACTATAAGAGATAGATGTTAAGTTTAAATTACAAAAATGTGCAGCATGTCAAGACCTACATACCCTGCAATTTTCAAGTACATCCCATAACCCAATTTTGGAGTTATTGCCCTTTTTTCATCAAATTTTCAAAATTTAATACTTTTCGTCTTATATTTCAACAACTATAAGAGATAGATGTTAAGTGTAAACTACAAAAATGTGGAGCTTGTCAAGATCTACATACCCTGCAATTTTGAAGTAAATTTGATTACCCATTTTGGAGTTATTGCCCTTTTTTCATCAAATTTTTAAAATTTTAATACTTTTCGTCTTTTATTTCAAAAACTATAAGAGATGTTAAGTTTAAATTACAAAAATGTGGAGCATGTCAAGATCTACATCACCGCAATTTTGAAGTACATCCCATTACCCAATTTTGGAGTTATTGCCCTTTTTTCATCAAATTTTCAAAATTTAATACTTTTCGTCTTATATTTCAAAAATTATAAGAGATAGAGGTTAAGTTTAAACTACAAAAAATGCTCAGTATGTCAAGATATACCCACCCTGCAATTTTGAAGTAAATTTGATTACCCATATTGGAGTTATAGCCCTTTTTTCATCAAATTTTCAAATTTTAATACTTTTTGTCCTTTATTTCAAAAACTATAAGAGATAGATTTTAAGTTTATAATACAAAAATATGCAGCATGTCAAGATCTACCTACCCTGCAATTTTGAAGTAAATCCCATTACCCAATTTTGGAGTTATTGCCCTTTTTTCATCAAATTTTCAAAATTTTAATACTTTTTGTCCTTTATTTCAAAAACTATAAGAGATAGATTTTAAGTTTAAACAACAAAAATATTAACGTTGTCAAGATCTACCAACCCTGCAATTTTGCAGTAAATCTGATTACCCATCTTGGAGTTATTGCCCTTTTTTCATAAACTTTTCAAAATGTTAATACTTTTCGTCTTATATTTCAAAAACTATAAGAGATAGATGTTAAGTTTAAATTAAAAAAATGTGCAGAATGTCAAGGTCGACATACCCTGCAACTTTGAAGTAAATCCCATCAACCAATTTTGGAGTTATTGCCCTTTTTTCATCAAATTTTCAAAATTTTAATACTTTTCGTCCTTTATGTCAAAAACTATAAGAGATAGATGTTAAGTTTAAACTACAAAAATGTTCAGTATGTCAAGATCTACCTATCCTGCAATTTTGAAGTAAATCGCATTACCCATATTGGAGATATTGCCCTTTTTTCATCAAATTTTCAAAATTTTAATACTTTTCGTCCTTTATTTCAAAAACTATAAGAGATAGATGTTAAGTTTAAAATACAAAAATTTGCAGCATGTCAAGATCTACCTACCCTGCAATTTTGAAGTAAATCCCATTACCCAATTTTGGAGTTATTGCCTTTTTTTCATCAAATTTTCAAAATTTTAATACTTTTTGTCCTTTATTTCAAAAACTATAAGAGATAGATTTTAAGTTTAAACTACAAAAATATTAACTTTGTCAAGATCTACCTACCCTGCAATTTTGCAGTAAATCTGATCACCCATCTTGGAGTTATTGCCCTTTTTTCATCAACTTTTCAAAATTTTAATACTTTTCGTCCTTTATTTAAAAAAAGATAAGAGATAGATGTTAAGTTTAAACTACACAAATGTGCAGCATGGCAAGATCTACATACCCTGCAATTATGAAGTGAATTTGATTTCCCATTTTGGAGTTATTTGCCTTTTTTCATCTAATTTTCAAAATTTTAATACTTTTCGTCTTATATTTCAAAAACTATAAGAGATATAGGTTAAGATTTAATTGCAAAAATGTGTTGCATTTCAAGATCTACATACCCTGTAATTTTCAAGGAAATCCCATTACCCATTTTGGAGTTGTTGCCCTGTTTTTATCAATTTGACACAAGTTCAGTGTTGCAATGATTAACTTCAATACAATTTCGTTTAATAATATACATATGTAAAAGGCTTAAATGTCACCTTAATTAAATATACCTTCCATAAATTATGGATACTTATTCAATGGAATTTATTAGAAAGGAGCAGCCAAGTTCTTGTTTTCTATGTGGGAAGAACGATATACAATTTAGGTGTACAGATTGTAATATACTTATATGTAACGGATGTAAAAAGACCCATCTAAAGGTGAAAAGTTCGAGAGAACATCATATAACACGAATCACTGGATGGGGGAGAAAAGGACAAGACAATATAAAATAACATTGTTTTAGTCATTTAAGATTATATATATATATATATACTTCTGAAAATTTAACTCAACTGTGTTTGGAATTTAATTTTGAGCTGACAAAATTGTGTTCTCCCTCGACGGGATTTGAACTCGCACCATTGATACTCTGCAGCACCAATCGCTTAGAGATATTCCCATTTTACCTACTTAAAACGTTGCCATAGTAACGGAGATCTTATTTGTTGTTGTTGATATGTTAAAACTTGCAAAAATTAAGATCTCGATCCCGTGGTTACAACGACATGATGTAAAGGTATTTAAAAACGTGTATGGATATAAATATGTTTACATTTTACATACTTTAAACGTTGACATAGCAACGGATATCTTATTTTTGATGTTGTGTGAAAAGTTATCAATTGCAAAAAAGAGAAACTGGATCACACGATTGCAAATACGTCATACAAAGGTATTTGAAACGTTTAATGGGAAACATATCGAGTCATCCAATTGCAGTCATCGACCAGACTAGTTAATATTTTTCCTGGAGAGGATTTATCTGAACATTACTGTTTACCATAGTTGAATATCACTGTTTTGTTCGAAAGTTATTTATGGTAAAAATAAATACCTTTAACGGTACTAATATATTGTTTACATATATCAACTATGTAATAAACAAGTTATATATTATTATCATTATTATTAAGTTACACATGTAAGTGTGTGGTGTGATTGATTGTTGTGATAGTCCCTGTATGTAAGAATCTAAAGCTCACTGAAACAACAGTCAACAAGTAGCTTTGTTGCTCAACATTGTCCTGATTCAAAACAAACAGGTATTTGTCTTTAGTGTTGTGAGTGCGGTTTTGTTATTTAACGACAAAAAAGATGAGCAATTCTGCAGCTATATCAAGACGAGAACTGAGCAAGTTATAAGCGATGAGATGATGCCCGCATTGTACTAGAAAATTGGGTCCTTGTCTGTCAAAATTTGCAAGAGGAATTCTGCTATTATATCAATAAATTTGAATGTGTTAGTATTTCGTCTTGACCCATGCAGTTGTATTAATGCAAATATAGATTTAATTAACATTTTACATTCGAGATATAAGGACCCGGGTGGCTCAATGAGTTAGGTCGTTGGATCTAACAGCTCATACAAGCCTATCACCAATACGGCGTGGGTTCGCGCCCAGCTTTGTAAATTACAAAAGGGTGCACTCGATTCGCAGCCGCAAGTGATAAAGTTTACCAGTTGCTTGCCCATGGTCGGTGGTTCTCTCCGGGTACTCCGGCTTCTTCCACCACTAAAACTGGTCGCCATGATATAGCTAAAATATTGCTGAAAGTGGTGTTCAGCACCAAAAATCAATCAATCAATCATTGCATTCGAGATATAACCCGGTTATATATGAGGGTTGTCATTTTACTCACACGTGGTGACCACATATTCACTGATGGTAGAGGTTTTGGGTCTATTAAACTAATTTACCCCCTCCACCCTCTCTTTATATATTGGAGATGTTTCATCAATTAATTATCATTAACATCAAGTCAGCAGTTTTTCTTTTTGCACCATTTACTCGACAAGAAAATGCTTCATGTAGGTAAAAGGGGATACAACGACGAGCCAATGAGATGGAAGATTGGACTGAGTGGCACAGGACAATTAGGACAGAATTGATAAAATCGGCATATTTTGCTTTGAAACAGGCTAACATCGGAGATTAAAAAGCACCCTCCCTTAAAAAATACCCCCCCCAAAAAAAAAAAAACGCAAACAAACAAACAAACAAACAAAACGAAAAGTCTTTCTCAATAGTAGATACTACAAGTTGTTTTTTGTCTAGATGGTAAGTGACAGTCTCTAATACGATAAACATATTTACGTCCCGTTCTCCATACTTATGTATTAGATTCCCATGCATATCCAGCCAACACCATTATTTTACTAGTAGAACAGGAACTGTTCCCTTCCGGAGCACATGAGTTCATCTATTTTTGTTTGTTATCTTCAGCTTTATGTGTAGTGTTTTATTTTTGGAATATTGTTCGTCTTTGTGTCTTTTTTTCTATTGACCATTTTGTTGCCACTCTTCCTATTTCCGGCTTCTTATTACCCCTTTGGTATCTTCACAGACATTTTTAAGGAATTGTACTCAAATGATGAAAAACTTAAATTACGTCTTATTTCTATTGTCCGAGGATCCCTTCGGAGTCATATGTTATCTAATTTAAATGATAAATATATATAAAAACAAGATGAACTGTGAGCTAATGCTCACTTATGATACCCCCGCATATATGTTCAATGTGTATAAAAACCAACTAAGTCGGCAAACAGGAAGTAGGAATCGGACGGGTCCAAAAACTCGTCCCACAATATGGCATACCTATATGAAGATTGTGACCAAATATAAGATTTCTGCCATCAATAGTTGCTGAGAAAAATGCGACGAAAAATATCTTTGGACGGACGGAATGACGGACGGACAGAGGTAAAACAGTATACCCCCTCCGGTGGAGCGAGGGTATAAAAAGTGTCATTGGACAATTGTTGAAGAAATCTTAAGTAATGATTTAAATTTGTTTTGTATTTTTATAGCTACTTCAAATAGTCCCACGATTGCACATCTGAATATACATATATTGAAAATTTTATGGTGGCCGACAAAGGAAAAAGTAAATGTAATTTTACACTGCTATTTCAGCATAATTTTATAATCCATGAATTTTAAGAGTTCACGAGTTAAACACAAAACGACAAAAAAAATCAATACAGTGATAGTACATTTGAAGACAAATCATTTAAGTTTGTGTTTTCTCACCCCGCAAAGAAGATAAAATTACCCGTATTTTACGGACGATGGGTAGATGTTTTTTCCCTCAACACGCTGGCTTCGACCTATCGTCCACATCGACCTACACAAGGATAAAGTTGCAAAATCTGGAATCCCTAAAAAAAAATCTCGATAAAAATTACGATTTTGTTGACAGTATACCTTTATTTTGCTGTAGGTTTTTTTCCTGAATAAGAAGACTGAAATCATCGATGTTCTTGGTGTTATTTTTTTTAAATAAAGCAATAAAAATATACTAACAGGTGGTGCAATTCCGGGAATAAAATGTTCAACATCCGAAAAAATATTCAATATTCAATGATTGAAGAATGAAGTGTTAACGAAAATCAGTTCAATATAGTATTGTATAATAAAAATTAATACAATTTTTTTTAATTAGAAAATTTATACTATAAAAAATGTATGTTGTTGAAAAAAATCACAGGGGGGATCGTTTACAATATAAAATTATTATCACAAAATATCTAAATATAGCTATATAGCTTTTCATCAAACACAAGGGGGTACCAAACACGAGCATGCGCACGAGGTTGTAGTAAAAAATGGCGGTTGTATTATATATCTCACAATAAACGTGTAAAAAAAGCTTTTTATACTAAATGCACTGGAATATAATTATCGATTTCGTTAAACTGGAATGTTCTACACTTGAATTGGTCAATTAGGAACAAATAAAATAATCACCATGAGATAATCAACACAGGTGAACCTCTATCGGCACTAAAATCCTGATCAGCTGATTGAAAATTTACTGGACCTAGACGATCACATAATTTGTGTACTACTAATTAAACACAGATTAAAGGTATGTCAATAAAACTGCACAAGGTGATACATTGTTTTGACAGCTTGATTAATTTATTGTATGAACATCTGTTTACCATCTATTGTGACACCCACAGATGGCCTGATTTGAATGTCATCGATGTCTGGCTTTACAAACTAGAATCCTCATAAAAAACACACAAACACAACTCTAAAAACAAAATTTATTTAATTTAACTTTCATAATTATTTCGTTTATGACACATAAGAATAGTATTCTTGAGTTAATACTTTCATATACTTACCGAAGAAGATCATTACAGGACAAATGTTTACCGATGTAAAAAAAACAAAAAAAAAACCTTCGATGTGACGATATTTACCCAAGTTGTCATCGGCATCCTCGACCTATGGAATGCTTCGACCTATCTTAGTATTCCCCAAAAAATTTAGCCGAAAAGCAGCAATTCGACCTATCGTCCCCATCGACCTATAGTCCATAAAATACGGTAGATAAAATATTGAGGACATTTAATGCTTTGGCAATGAAATGTTTAATCATAAAAACCATTGAAGCAAAGAAGAGTTTGCAGATACCAAAGGGGTAATAATATTCCGTATATCGAAAAAGAACAGACAACACAATGGCCAAAAGAAAAAGTATAAAAGGACAAACAACGATCTACAAAGCATACACATAAAACTAAAGATCGAGTAACACGAACCCCTTTAAAACCGGGATTGAATCAAAGTGCTCCGTAAGGGTAAGCAGTTCCTGCTCCACTTATCCTTGATTTAAAAAAGTTTGAGTATTTCCCAAGTTAATAATTTTTTCACCCTCCCCATTTTTTTTCTTTCTTTTTTTTTTTTTTAAATCTGACGTAACACTCTATAATATTGATATCATATTTGTCAACAAAATAATTGATTTTCTTTAAGGTTAGGTTGACCATGATGATTGTTAAAATGACACAAAATGACTGCCCCCTAGGATAAGCATAAACATTGTTATCAGCGACACGACGAACTTTTGTGTAAGCAGGAGGTAATAAAAGATGGCCAAATCAAAAATGAGACTAATTGTAGCCTTTACGTCTACCATTGAAAAAGTATAAAATACACATAACGACATAGACATGGATATTACATTACCTGATTTTAATCTTTGTAAAGGTTACTGAAATATAATATAAATTAATTATATTCATCAATAACATTATCAAATTACTTTGTTTTTCGTTCTATGGTCAAAACAACATCAGTCATACTATTATAGCTTATTTTTGTTTATTAGCAATTTTCTAGGTGTTCTTAGAAAGTGACACACTTATAAACATGTACTTTAAGGCCCCGACAATTTCATAATCAATGTACAGATGTACTGTCACACCTGTGTATAAAGGCCACTCAAGGGAACCTGTAAATGTGCTCTTTATGAGAATGTGCCCTTTATATACAGGTTAAATTTATATGCACTATTCATTAATGGGAATAATCATACTTCCCTTTATAGACAGTGATGTGTTATATAAAGGTGCCCTTTAAGGCAGGTTTGATGTCTCTTTGATGACCGTTTAGTTAAAACGTTCTGCAGAGACGATAATAAACGATGGATTTTTATAAAGTACTGCGTTGACTACTATTATACCTATTTTGTCCCAGTCTTGTTAAAAATGCTGTGATAGTGACAACCGGAACATTTTAACCGTAATGGAAGCGGGATGTTTGGCACCGTAAAATCTGATTCAACCCACCATTTCTTTGGAAATGCCTGTACCAGGTTAGGTTCATTGCGGTTTTCCCAGTTTTCCGGTTGTTAACTGATTTTGTCTGCTTGTTAACTTATGAGTTTTGCCTTTCCCTTTGGAAGATTGTTCGGTGTTCAGTAATTTTGTTATTACCCTTATTTTCTACTATTCTTCTGCTGGTTTTATTTTCTGTTTGTTATTTATCCTGAACAAATAATCTACATGTAGTTTGAGAGGGAAATGTTCGAACATTTACCTACATATTACCCGCCTTAACAGCGTCAAATGTATGTGCCGGTTTCAAGCAAGGACTTGGATATCCAACGCCATATGTCGTGATCTCTTTGTGTTCAATTGTTTGAAGTGGGGAAGCAATAAGTGTTCGTCTTGGTGGCATTCTCGGTATTGTTCACCAAGAATCTTCAAACCATGTCCAATTGTTTTATTGCCTAATACCAAAAGGAGCAAGGAAATGACTCGCTTTGATTGTCACGTATCACATGTAACTAACCTTTGAAACACTAAAAATGACAAAGGGTTCAATTTATATGTGTTTTATTTTCACATTGCAGAAATGACGTTAGTATATATTATATCTAGAAACTCTATCTGTAATGTCTGGATCTTAACAAGAAGAGTTTGATGATACCAAAAGTGGTAACCAGAATCCGTAAATCGAAGAAGGACAGACAACACAATGGCCAAAAGAAAAGGGACAAAAGGACAAACAACGATCTACAGAACATTACACAGGAAACAATAGATCAGGTAACACGAATCCCACTTAAAACTGGGAGTGAACCCATGTGCCCCGGAAGTGTAAACACTTCCTGCTGCACTAGTGGCACCCGTCATGTTACTCTAGTTACAAACTCGCTGATGAGTCATGAAAGAAGAAAGGACCGGGAAGAGTTGTATGTTGTTGTTGAGTTTAAAATTTGATCATGCGTGAAACTAATATGCTTATCTTCACTGTGAAACACAGCGGATGGAATCTTCAAGCAAGATGGTGTACTTAAGTTTAAGCATGTCACTCTGACAGACAGCGACTGTGATGTTACTTTTCGTCAAGACGTTCCTCTTTCCCCAATAAAAGATTTTTATTTTCATGTAATAAACCTACAGGTATCAAATTTAGTGCACACGACGCGTTTCATGAATAACCATCATTAGACCTCACAATCGAAATATATAATTGTAGACTGTGTACAATTCGCCACTTTAGTTTGATAAACAAATGTCAGTAGTCATGCCTGAAATGATTCTCAAAATGGTAGCGGCCAAGTTGATTTTTGGTTGCACTTGGCAAGAATATTTGGGCCATACAACTAGCTTAACCCTTTTTGTTGAAGTGCCTGTTCCAAGCCAGGAAAGTGTGCAGTCATGTGTATATGTTAGGGATATCAATTTTGACTTTTTCTATGATTTTGGTTAGTATTTTGGAAATGTTCAGACAGTGTGGTACTTTTTGTTTTTCATTTGATTATTTAGGCAGTCGAGTGGTGGGTTCTTATTGCAATAATCATTCGGAATAATCAACGTTGAAGATATCGATACAATTTTGTGTAGGCATGATCAGTGTGTGGTATGTCAAAATGTGGACGAAATATATCACAAATACTTGGAAAGTCACCTATTCTTTCATAAAAAATGTAATAAAATAGTTAAAAAAAAAACAAACAAACAAAAAAACCCCTAACAAATGCCATTGGACAGAAACCATTACCACAAAAGATCTCAAGGACAAAAACCCCAGCCCCATAATGAAATGCTTAAGTTAGTGCATGTTTGTGTAATAAATTTTATTATGTTTTATGTGTCCTGATTGATCTATTCGGTTTGTATAATGCTATTATCATGTACCTATGCATTTTACTTCATGATACCCGTAAGTCGAGGAAGGACAGATCAAAAGACAAAAGGACAATGATCTACACTACACAGAAAACTAAAGATTGAGCTACACGATTTACACTAATAACACAAGGGTGAAATCATGTGCACAGGCAGGGTAAGCAGTTCCTGATCCACTAGTGGCACCCGTCGTGTTACTTTTGCTACACACATTTGTAATTTGCAATGTAATCCTCAATGCATGCGAAATTTAACATGAAAAAGTGATTAGGCACACAGTCGCGGTATCAAAGAAATATTTCTATGTTTTAATTGAATTTTGTCGTCTTGTTCAATAAAACCTGCAGTGTAGATTTTGTTTCTACAATATAGTCAAACATGTCTTGTGTGACCTTACAGGGGAACAGTCAAATATGGTCACATAAGACAGGTGGTTGCTTAATACAGGGTTAATTAACATGAAATGCACTGTGAAGTGAAATAAAAATGAAGGTCACATAATACAAGGTATTGCTTAATAGAGGTGGTCACTAAAGCAGGTTTGACAGTATGTGAATTTGATATGCTTTTAAATATGTGTTAAACACCAGAACCATCTTTTAAATAACAGATAATGAATGATATCTTTACAATAGTCCTCCGCCAAAAAACTGGTCACCATGATATAACTAAAATATTATCGATACTCCAAATCAAAATTGTGGCGTAACTCAATCTAGCCATTTTATTCTTATAAACGAAACAATTATGAGAACTACTCGTATATATATATTATTTGATATTATTTGTATTTTGATCATTTACTTTTAAAAGCTCAATATGTCATTTCCGCTATCGTAAGGGTTTAAAAGCAGATATGTAAACAGACACTTCATAAATTTTGAATTAAGTTTTTTTTAAATGAATTTTCTTTTAAGTTAACATACATCTTAATCAAGGTGAGTAACATATACTTGTGAGACGTTATTAGTATGTTTCTAATTTATACAACAATACACGGGTGATTTACTATGTCACACGCACGGATACTTGAACATCGCGAACGTCACCTCGAGGTAGGTTTATGCAGTCAGTTGTACAATTTAAAAAAAGGAAAACTAACAAAACCAAGTAGTTCACCGAAGGGCCCACATGTCAGACTTCATTGATAGCATACATTCATTGCGTGGAAACACGTCAGTTTTTCAAACACTTCTGTACAGTTAAATGGGTTTTGTGTGAACGGTATCCTTGCCCCGAATTTTAACTGTTCCATGCAATGAATGTATGCTAACAATGAAGTCTGATATGTGGACCTTTCGGTGAACTACTTGGTTTTGTTAGTTTTCCTTTTCTTAAATTGTACAACTGCATAAACCTATCTCGAGGTGACGTTCAAGTATCCGTACATGTGACGTAGCAAACCACCCGTGACAATAACCATGAATAACGAACACGAAACAAGTATAAGGTACCTAATGCGGAAAAACAAACCCGTTATATCCAACACAACTTCTTTTATTTCAATAGAAATGTATCTAACTTGTACCAAAATGATGCTATAATTTAAAAAATAAAAAAAGTCGCGAGAACAGTTTTGTTGGTGAACGAGTATACATAACTTCCCTATTACAAAATTTGTCATATTCGTAAGCTCGTTTATAAAAAGAACTTCAAAAACATCGGTCTGTAACAGCGGCCTGTAACTGATAAATACCGAATGGGCAATCCAAAATGGACAATCCAGTGAAACCGCACCGAGTCCTTGTGGTGAAAATGGCAACATAGCTGGGATACACAAGTCGGAGGAAATCAAAACAAGAACACAACACAATATGTGTTGGACACCTCTAACCGCAAAATAACACAAATAACGTAAATAAGACATGAGGCCTCCTACAAACAGCTGGAAGTAAAGACGAACAGAACACCGTTTAATGTGAAAATCGTAACGAATATCAGAACTCAGAAGGTAAAGACATATAATAGGACAACCCCAGATCCACAAAGATGAGCAATATGGACACACACCACAAAACCGGGGTGAACTCAGGTTCTTGCTTCTTATAATACACCCGCTGTGTTGCTCATATATACAGTCAAGACCGGTAAAAGTCTTGGCTGTGATAGAGGAAAGAAAACATCTACGTAAAAAGTTCCATTGTCATTTGAGATATGGATATTTCATAGCGGTCAACCAGATTGTGAAGATCACCGTATAATTTTGTAGTGATAACTTCCATCCACCTAGGAGCAACGTAGCCTTGTTTGAGTAGCATTTGCGTTAGCAGCTGAGCTCTGTCCATAAATTCACTGTACTGAGCACAAATTCTAGAATAACGTATGTGTTGTGAAATGTAAACTACATACGCTGGTGATGCTAGAATATTGCTACTGATGAAGAAGTTTACTATTGGAAAAGTGAAGTCATCGCGTTTGTCGTAGAGTTCTGTTTTGAATCTTCCTCCGTTGTCGATTTCAATGTGAAGGGCAAAGACATTAGAGACCCACATTTACAATAGCATTCTGGGGATATTATTGTGCAATGATTTTTATCTTTCATCCAATAGATAAAAATATTAAAAACATTAACAATCTATGTGTATATCCAGAAAACCAATGCATGATCAAAACTTGTTCTTGAGCTACAGCAGATCGGATGTGTTTCCAAAGTAATCGTATCTCCGCTACCTTTTAGACATTATAAAAAGAAAGTTTAAATAGTGATGGTCACCAATTCCTCCAATATCAACAAAATGAGCAAGCACGTCTTACCTCAAACCATTGAGCACCACAAAACGGCAACAACATATGACGCTGGGAACAAAGTCATGATACAGGTACAACAACGCGGCCGGCTTAAACCAGTGAATGAGATCCCACCTCTTCTGATCATTTGGTCTCCATCGTAAATAAAGATATAAAAAAGGTGTGATGTTATTAGTGCAATCTACAATCTTGATGTCACGTTTGTAAACAAAATAATTGATTTTCTTTAAGGTTAAGTTGACCATAATTGTTAAAATGACACCAAAAAATGACTATGCACCCATAGGGTATGTGTAAACGTTGTTATCATCGATACAATGACAAATTGCTAGAGCAGCTGATCATTAAAGCTGGATAGATAAAAATTTAACCTAATTTTAGCTTTGACGTCTATACTGTTGATGGATCCATAGAAATGTACAGGGATAAATGGACATGAACATTTCATCATACGATTTTAACATCTGTAAAATGTACTGCCAGATAAAAATTGAAACTGATATTAGCTTTGACGTCTATACCGTTGATACATTATACAAAAGGGCAGATATACATGCATAGATTTGAACATTATATTATACGATTTTAACATTTGTCAAAATTAAGAAGAGTTTGAAGATACCAAAGGGGTAATCAGAATCCATATATCGAAGAAGAAAAGACAACACAATGGCCAAAAGAAAAAGTACAAAAGGATAACCAACGATCTACAAAACATACACATAAAACTAAAGATCGTTTTACACGAACCCCACTAAAA
>MJUT01057517.1:305528-319178 GCA_002080005.1 Gigantidas platifrons
GGTCAAGTGTACAACTGTTTATTAACAACCTGAAATATTGAAGACGTTTTCTTTTGTTCAAAATCTTGTCATTTTCCAATAACATTTTTGAAAATACAAAAAACAAATCTAGATACAAAGGATACGGATATTTCGCTGCATTTCGGTAAACATTTTGTTCAAATGTATAACGCTTAAAGTGTTTAGTAGTTGCTTACTTGATTTTCTACTTATCATTTAATCATCTGAAAATATTTGTAAGCAATTTTCTAAAAAGATGAATATTTGAAAATAGACGAAATTGTTTTTTTTTTCTTTTTAAAAGTTAAATGGCGAGTTTTCAAACAAAATTTAGAAAAAAAAAACAAAGTCATCTCAACACATAGTAATTAATTTCTGCATTGATGCCTTTACATATCGTCAAGTTCATCAGCTTGTGGAATGTTACTTGTATTTGAACAATTTATTCCTCGGCATTCCCCAGTCGATGCCGTGTTTACGACAGGAACATCGCTTTGAGTCACAGTTCTGTTTACAACTGCATTAGATGATCATTAGAAGCGTTTCAGGAGCCGGTGGACGTATTGCTCGTATTGGCAGTAATTTATTGTCCTCAACATGCCAACCCCAATCCTTTGGATCTAGATTATCACCTTTTCCGATCCAGACTTGGGTTTGGTGATACACTCGCATGCAATGTAGCTTGGCAGCGTCAGCTGTTGGTGGCAGTGTATGTACCTGCACAAATATATTCCCTACACAAACCTTCGATGCGAAAATTCTGTAACGCAGAGTATCTAGTGTTTCGAAGTCTTGTAACCCTCCATATAATGCAACAAAGATTTGTTCCCCTGCTTTATGAATACTCTTGATACTAGATTGTTGGCAAAAGACGGCTGCGTGGTCTTGTAATTGCATGTTCGCGCTAATTTTCTTGAGAACTGTGCCTTTGCCTAGACCAAAAATTCTAGAGGTTGTGTCACATCCGCTAAAAGCGTGAACGAATGGTAAACGGATAGTCCAAGTTTTCTCCTGGTCTCGGTTATGTCCCAAATCTTTATTTTGGTTGTGTTTTGCTTGGGTTCTGATTTGAAGTAAATCTTGTTGCTAGTATCTTTTGAATGATAACAGAGCAATACGAGTAGATCGGTATCTTCTCCTATGACGGTAGTTGTATGCAGTTCTGACTTTTCGATTGCAGTAAGCACTATCTTTAGATCAGCATCTTCTTCTGCATGGATAACTTGAACGCCACCGTCCTGAAGTTTCGACCCATGGGTATTGATGAAAAGCTGCTTATTTTCTGGATTAGAAAGGATTTCATCTTTTTTATTCTAATCGGTGTGTCATTGTTGAAATTGACTTTTGGAAACATGATTCCTTTTGTACGTCTGATGTGTGCTATATCCTTTGTAGATGGGACTGATGGATATCCGTCAAACACAACAGTCGCATCTTTATAGTGATTGTTCACATAATTGACGTAAGACATACATATGGTATCAACTGTGGCTCCTTTTGTCCATGGCAAACGGTGTATGACAGAACCGCCATCCAATACGAAGTGTGTTTCTGTGGGTACATCTGTTTTAAGTTCAATTAAATTCCATATATATTCGGCAAGGTTTGATTTTTGGGGATCTCTTGGAAGACCCGTGCTTTCAAATATTGACGAAGGAACTCCACACAATTCATATTGAAATATCTCTGAAATGTCGTCGAATATACCATTCGCAGCAGTTGTGCATCTTTGAAAAAGAAGCTGTGGATCTACTTGTATAGGTTCGCCATCAAGTTTTGGCTGGGTTTTGTTTCCAAGAGTAACGGCTTGCTTCTTTCTCTTAAACGCATGAACAGCTATATTCTTTCCTACTAATTCTTGTAAAATACAACCCCCAACCTTTTTGGCATCATCTACAATTACAGTTTTATCAGCTACTACTCCTGTCTCAATGGTTCGCAGTGAACGGTCGCCTTCAATGAACGGACTCCTACTTTTTAAGAATGTGAGAAGGGTCTTAATGTCGTCAGTGTCCTTATTTTTTCTTGCCTGTGTTTCGTCTTTGTGCTGTTCACTTGAAAAATATCCTACCCTGGACAAATCTTGCATAGCTTGATTGATGTCAGCGCATGCTGGCATAGACATAAGCCAAAGGGATCGCTGTGTTTCAGTCAAACATCGACCTCTTGTCAATCCACCTGCTGTTTTTACACTCCTCATAAGGACATGTTCAATGAATAAATCTGTAGATATTCCAGCCCAGTATCTGTCGCTGCGTCTTATGACATGATTGCCATTTGTGAAACTCTCATAAACATCAGGATGATCTTTCTCTAAAGCTTGCATTGTCATCAAGTAAACGTAAGCTGTTTTCGTGTACAGATTATGCCCAGATGCAGCCCAAAAAGGATGTATTGAATGCTTTGCAAATGAAGAGGCCAGTTACAGGTTCTCTCTGCTTTAATAAATTGTCTTAAGATTTGAATCATTTCGGAATATTGAAGCCACAATTTTGCTGTACGACTTTGTTTTCACATTTCAGTTCTACTCCGGATAGTTGCTTCAAGGTTTTTCTTAAGACATCCGAGTCACACGCTTCTGAGACTGATAGATCTCCTGAAGTTAGTTGAGAATATAGTTGACCAATCTCCTTAAGTTCAGTAGAATCCATGGTCGATTGGGGTTCTTCTAAAAGTTTAGATACGTCAATATTGAATATCTCTGAAATCAACAAGCAATATAGTGCTGTATCCACCAACATGTGACCTCTAAAGGCTCTAGATACAGCTTTTCCACTAAGGATATGTGTGACGGCATTTGGTGCATATATGAGTTCTAGCATTTCTTTCAATCCACTATTAGTCATTAGATTTCCAATGGATCCGAAGAAGCTCATCTCTGTGTGGAATGGTCCTAATCGTAACACTACAGACTTTAAGTGACTTTCTGGATTTTCGTTTTGAATGATTGAGAGGGCTTTCCAATAAAGAGGTTGATCAAAAGTCAAGATTGCTGTGATGCCATAACGCTTTGCTTGGTTTGAGACGAAGTGCAGTGTGGAATAAATACAGGTCATGTCCGAAGCATTCAAATCTATCATAGGCAGGAATGAAACCGAAGATTTGCCTGGGTAGTCTCCTCTATGGACCATCTGTATGAAACCTGACCACATTGGTGTCGGATACTTAAGAGGCCAAACAACTACTGACAGCAGATCAAGACGGAGTGTTTTATCCAGTGTTTTTAAGTTCTTTAACTCGGCATAGGTTAATTCAGCCATATCATCTGTTTGAGGTTTGTAATATTTGATCTCTATTTTTGCCAATGCCTTGATTTCCTCTGTAGAGACTGTCCACTTTTTGTTAATACGGCGTTCCATACTTTTTTGTTGTTGTTAGCGACGGGTCCTACTAGTTTGTGATACTTTTATTATATTGCGGGAGTTTTTACGTTTTATTTTGTTTGCATCTTAATTTATTGACATAAAAGTAGCTATAGTATATTTGTCTATTTGAAATGAATTGGAATGAAGCGATTTTTTACAGGTCTTGCGTGTCATATATCAATACGACGATTCCGTGATAAGACGTTCTCTTGATTTGGAGGAAGAATTCGTACCATCGATCACGTGACTTCATAAAAAATCTAGACAGTTTTAGCAGTAGACACTGCAGGTAGAAATGGATCGGGGAAAACGATCTCAAAAGTCGTCTAGCAAATATTTGTGCCTGGTTCCGGGGTGTACATCTGACAGCAGGAAGAAACCCAATCTGGAGAAATATGTAACATTTATCCCATTTCCGACAAAATTGAAAAACCACAGGCCAATTTGAACACAAGATGCCTAGATTTTAGTCACGTGGTGATGGCAGTCACATGATGGTATTATCTGAATACCAGTATCCCGGAACCGACGCATCTATGTATGGTTCACTTCCGGTACCCATATAGGACAAGGAAACAAATACTAGAGTTATTTATGTGAAAAAAATACTTACCGGCATATTTGCAGGATAACATAAGTCTATTGTAATGATTTTTGCAGTAATATCATCTTCTTAGCTCGGATTTATAAATTTACACTTGGAAGAGTCATCTCCCATTGTTGATACGGAGGTCCATTCCGGACAAAAATCGAGAGGCCCAACATCGTTATTTCTAAATCGAATTTTCACCGATTTCCGACCGTACGATTTTGTTAGACTTTTTTTATGTTAAAATGCTAAGTTAACCTTTCATGAAAAACAAAAAATCATTTCCGTTGCAATTTGTTTAGATTGGATCTGTAGACAGACTAGACTATATGCATTTTTCAATTTTCGCAATCATCCTAATTTTGACAGATTAATATAAAACGCTGTTATATAATATAATTTTGTGGTATGGAGTACACATCTGCCCATATTTGTCATTAAAGCTGTGAAAATATCCATTCAGAATAACCCATTTATAAAATTACATGAAAACAATTTCTCGTCAAGTAGTAAATGGTTATCACCAATTACATATCCGAAGGGGTCATTTTATATTGGCAGTTTACTATATAAGTTCACTCCAACTATTTATTTTAGCAGTTAAATTTTGGTATTTCTAGGAAAACAACAAGAAATCGTGAGTATTTTCATTGTCCATTTTACAAATATATCATGTATTTGCATGTTGAGCTTATATTTAGTCCACCAGAAGTTTCAATATGAATATAATAATATTTTAAGCCCTCTTTTAGTTGTAGTTTTAGACACACTTTTAGTTTTGAAGTTTAAAAAAATGTATTGTCTTACGTGTAGAAACACACCTGTTTAAAGATATATAAAAATGCATGAACGTGTGTGTATTGTTGTTTGTTTTGATTACTAATATGTTTCTTTTAAAGACATATCATGAACGTGTGTGTATTGTTGTTTGTTTTATTACTAATATGTTTCTCATATATTTAAAAGTGTGTGTTATAGAAATACGGTATATAACTTTATATTCAATAATTTTAGATTTGTTTTTAAAGAAGATAACGTTACTATATATTTTAAATGTAGTTGGCACCTTATTTACGGTTGAAATTTACAAATCAAGTCATTATCAAAACTAATGTTCTCCTTCCTCAGGAATAGGAGACCTTATATGAATTTGGATTTGATTTTTGATTTGATTTTTTGTGTTTAACGCTACTTTCAGCAATATTTCAGCTATATCATGGCGATAAGTTTTAGTGGTGGAGGAAGCCGGAATACCAGGAGAGAACCACCGACCATAGGCAAGCAACTGGTAAACTTGATCACTTGCGTCTGCGAGTCGAGTGCACACTTTTTTGTAATTTACAAAGCCGGGTGCGAACCCACGCCGTATTGGTGATAGGCTTGTATGAGCTGTTAGATCCAGCGAGCTAACTCACTGAGCCACCCGGGCCCTTAAATATATGAATTTGACAATCCTGTTAAGGCCATATGGCTTTATTGCTCCCAAACACTTTTGATCTATTTCGCTTTTCAATTTTTCGATTTTGAAAGTGTTTATGAATGTTATTTCGTGGCTGTCAGTTTTATTGGTGGAGAAAACTGGAGTACCCGCAGAAAACCATCAATCTGCCGCATGTCACTGTCAAACGTTATCACATAACGTTGTATCGAGTATACCTCGCCTGATTGGGATTTGAACTCACAACGTTATTGGTGATATGAACTCATTGCACAGTTAGTTGTAACTCCAACTACCATGCGATCACGACCAGGACGGTCCCATTTTCTTCATAGGCAATGTAAACAATGTTAATAGAAAACTTCCGATATATTTTGCTTAGAACATGCGTGTTGTCGGAATAATTGTTGCCATCTTGAGTGATTACTACAGGACCATGATACAAATATGTGTATTCTCCTGAAGCCGTTTACTTTGATTCTTTACGTATCTTTGTCTGAGCAAAATCATAAATATAACTAGGTTCGACTTTGAATTTCGTAAATTGTCGACTTCCGGTAATATTGTTGAACGCTAGTAACATTGACACTTTGTTGCTAATATATTTTACGATTTATTGTTTGCATGCTACTTGTTTTAACCTCAAACTGCAATGAATTTGGATAATGCCAATAAAAAATAGCGAATGTAAATATGAAGGTTAGATTCAAATCAATTTTATTGACAACCTTTTTGAACAGCCATATCCTACAAAGCGAAAGTACAAAGTGAAACTGCATTTCTAATCGATGTAATACTGCCTACCACTTTAAAACGTCATAGTTTGTTTGACATTTTAACACGGGTAACATTATTTTCTTAAAACCTTTATTGCTAGTGAAAGTGATATATAAACTAAGGCTTCAATTGATTATTTGTTAAATGCCAAACCCCGAAACAAAATCGTTGTATTTTAAGACTTTTTTTCTGAACTGAAACATTCAATGACTTTGTAATTCTATGGAAATTTAAAGCTTTTTAGGATAAAAATAATAAAGAAGCTAAATATATTGCTAAATATACTCTCCATCTGTCATAAATAAAAAAAAACAAAAAACAGAAAAACAAACCAAATGTGATGGACCAACAAGAATACATGGTTTGTTTTGTATCTTGACGCTTGTTCTTTTTTTAATTGCAGGACAACATGTTTGTGTTGGCTACCATCTTACTAACGACTCTAGTACAATATGCTTTATCGTGTTCGTGTGGAATGTCACATCCACAGAACCAATTTTGCCGTAGTTCATTTGGTAAGTAACGTAGATTTGACATTGCCTTGTTCGTGTTGTTGTGTAAAATCCACTGAACCACTTCTGTCATAGTTCATTTGGCAAGTACTTTAAATTGAAATTGTCCTATTTGTGTGGTCGTGTACAATCCTTCTGTCATATCTCATTAGGTAAACACTGTACATTTGACATGGTCTTGTTCGTGTGGTTGTGTAATAACTAAAGTACCCCTTTTTGTTTTATCGTATTTAACTGGCTTAAAGTTATGTTGAATGAGTAATTAATATTGATTTCTTGAAACGTCATCTTTATCTGAGAAACAGGCTACTGGACCAGGGCTATAAAAAGATTCGCCTTATTCGATCTCTTAAAAAGTTTATATTCCGATACCAAGATCTTGTCGAAAAATATTCTGTCTCTGCAGAGACGATAATAAACAATGGATATATGGCAAAATCAAGCCCATTTTGCTAATTTGCATACGACCGCCATATTGAATAATTTAAATGGACGTCATCGTAGTACTAAGCAATGAACGACTGAAGAAGTAAAAGAGGCCGTGTTGATCTTTTATTAAACCTGGACTTAATTTCTGAGTTCTCTTTTTTACCAAACACCGCTTAGGGTTGTTCAATCAAATTTTTGATACCATACTCAATATATTGGAAGTTCCTGGAGTATTTCTTATTTTGATACAATTTTCCTATCATTTCCTAAAATAAACCCTTAAAATATGGTTAAAAAATGATAAAACAGACGAAACCGCCATACCCACATAAGTTCTCTTCGTTCACATTAAAACTTCCGGTAAAAAAGTTCCACTTGATATTTGTTTATAATGGAAGACTTATGATCTGTAGGTTCCTGGAGAAGATTAATTGTGATCGTTTTCACACTTTTCAATGCCCGACGCCATTTAAAAGGCAACGTAGAGATGTTGGGCGTGTGAAACGTACCATTATTCCTGAGTCATTTTCATACAATTCGTCTGTTCCATTTGCACCGCTTCTTTACAATCGGCAAACCTCGGGTGAGTCCGCTTCTCTTCCTCAATCCCTCGGCTGTAATACGGTATTTGATATGCGTCTACGCGTCACATTTCTTCGCCGGTAAACCGTATCACTTCAATCAAACATTGCGCACCGCGAATTAGTTCTAAAATGGCGACAATAGATGAGTGTATAGAGTTAGCTTTGAAAAATATTGGTCTTTGATGAAGGTACGGAATCAGCCGACATTGCGACGAATGAAAATATATTATTATTGGACGAATATTCGAAAGTGAAATTACTTTAATACCTCCTTCATTGAAGGTCTCCGAAAGTAGTTCCAATGGGAGCTATCGTAATACGGACGAGGTTTGATGAAGGTACGGAATCAGCCGAAGTTGCGACGAGTGCGCTTCTTTATAAACAAAGTATCACGTGATTAAATAAGTATGCGAGGTGCGTTGAGGGGAAACACAGCAATAAAACCCCTAGTCCGTTGTTTCTTTTTATTTATTATCATCACATAAAACAAATATGTTTTTTTAAACACATAAAACAGCAGTAGTAATACATTATTCATCATTGATTAAGGGTCCGACCATATAACTCGTGTGTGTGTGTGGGGGGTGGGGGCTAGGCATAGATACATTTTTGAATAACGTTCTTATCTTTTCTCTTTGAATTTTACCACGATGTCAACAAATGTCACGTGGTTCCACGACGTCATGAATATTCATATCTCATGAATAAAATAATGAGCATGATTTTGCCATATGAGTTTCATAAAGTAAATATGGAAAATGTATAAAGATAGAGATTAAGTAATCGTGGTTTAGACATGACGTCATTCAACATATCATTTGAAATCAAATTGTGTAAGAAGATGACCGTTTAGTTAAACCGTTCTGCAGAGACGATAATAAACGATGGATTTTCATGAAGTACTGCGTTGACTACTATTATACATATTTTGTCCCAGTATTGTTAAAAATGCTGTTATAGTGACAACCGGAACCGTACTGGAAGCGGGCGGTTTGGCGCCATAAAATCTGATTCAACCCACCATTTCTTTGGAAATGCCTGTACCAAGTCAGGGCCATTGCGGTTTTCCCAGTTTTCCGGTTGTTGACTTGATTTTGTCTGTTTGTTGACTTATGAGTTTTGCCTTTCCCTTTGGAAGATTGCTCGGTGTTCGGTTATTTTGTTATTACCCTTATTATGTACATGTGGCATATCATGGAATCGGTATAAACATGGTCCTGTTGGTAAATCCGTGGCATGTATGTAATCATGTACATATGGAAAGCCACCTCAAAGTAATTCATTTTCTTCTCGACGTCACAGTTGGAATGTTTCATTGATTCTCTCAAAATTTACATGTAAATGATGTGTGTGGTTATTGCGTTTTCATCAAAATCCACATCATTCGGCGGATCTCGGGATTGTAAAACTATTTTTTTTATCAAATTTTAAAACATACTAGAAAGAATTTCAAACAAGTATACAAAAAAAGCCATTAATCCATCTTTTGACACAAGAACACCCTTTTGCTATTTTCTCGTCTATATATTTAAAATAACAGTATACTATGCTTATTTTACAGTTATCAGAGGTACNCCATAAAATCTGATTCAACCCACCATTTCTTTGGAAATGCCTGTACCAAGTCAGGGCCATTGCGGTTTTCCCAGTCTTCCGGTTGTTGACTTGATTTTGTCTGTTTATTGATATATGAGTTTTGCCTTTCCCTTTGGAAGATTGCTCGGTGTTCGGTTATTTTGTTATTACCATTATTATGTACATGTGGCATATCATGGAATCGGTATAAACATGGTCCTGTTGGTAAATCCGTGGCATATATATGTACATACGGAAAGCCACCTCAAAGTAATTAATTTTCTTCTCGACGTCACAGTTGGAATGTTTCATTGATTCTCTCAAAATTTACATGTAAATGATGTGTGTGGTAATTGCGTTTTCATCAAAATCCACATCATTCGGCGGATCTCGGGATTGTAAAACTCATTTTATTTTATCAAATTTTAAAACATACTAGAATGAATTTCAAACAAGTATACAAAAAAGCCATTGATCCCTCTTTTGTCACAAGAAACCCCTTTTGCTATTTTCTCGTCTATATATTTAAAATAACAGTTTACTATGTTTATTTTACAGTTATCAGAGGTACACCATCTAAAGTAGAGGTCGTTCGTGACCATCCAGAGTATTACTTGTCTGGACAACGTGTGTATGAGGTTGAGGTTAATGAGGTGTTTAAGGTACATATATATACTGTTTTGTCCTATATAATTTTTGTTTTACCCCCGAATAATAAATTAGAAACGATTATGATGTCCCAATTAAAAGCAGAAAAATGTTGTAATAAGAGCGATGAATCAAGATTAGGATGCTAATGTGAGGTAAAATCAGAAATTGAGTAGCTTTGATTCTATCACTGGTATTATACTGCAACGTTATGGCCGTTATTATTGAATAAATCTAAAAATAATTTTAAATGCCTAATCGTTTTGAAGAGAAATTATATATATATATATTTGGTGTGTTTGTTAATTAAAACATGTGTATGAACATCCACACAATATTTTTGGGTAAATTTCAATTCGGCCTTTGATTAGATAACAGTGTTGTACAAATTTGAAATGAGGACGAACAACAAATTATGAACATTTTGTTATTTTAATTATCTTGACAGCAGATTAGTGTAATCTAACATATAACTCTTAACTTCACAGAAAGCTTGAAGATATCAAAGGGGTATTGAAACGCCGTATTCCGGAGAAGGGCAGACATTATTATGACTTACAGAAAAAAAACAGAAATGGCCAACAAAGCACTACTATAGAAAACTAGAGATCGTGCAACACGAACTCTACAAAAAACGGGGGGGGGGAACTCAGCAGCCAACAAAATGTCAGTAATCAATAATAAATTGTTTTCACAATGATAAAGCTGAAAAGTCACTCATTCACTCATACATAACTGTTGGCTATATTTAAATACCCCTCACCAAGTGTTAGAAAGCAACTTGCTATTTTCATGTTACAATACATTTACAGAAACCAGAAGGATCTAATATTACTACTGGTTCTGTCATCAAACTTAGTTCACCATTAAGTAGCTCGATGTGCGGCACCACTTTACAGTTAAATGAAGATACCTTGATGGCAAGTAAGTAGCATTGATGTTATACAATAACCACATCGGTGGTGTAATAGTATACATACCCGCCACGAGTGAGTGAGGTAAGTCGGGGTTCATCTCCTGGTCGAGTCCAATAATTTTATTAAAAGTAGAATTTTGTTGTATCTTTTCTCTTTGGATGATAACATCCCATTTGGTGTCATATCATGTAGCTTGTCATTCCTCCTTGAACGTCCAATCATATGAATGCAAGACAGTTAAATGTATTGATGATTGATCACTAGAGAATATGTACCCTGACGAGACCTATTCGGGTATGTCATTAGTTGTTCATGTATCGGCAAACACAATTACTTTAGTATTCGTTGTGTCTATGTTCAGCACACAGCATCAAGACAAATGTAAGGAATGTAAATATGGATAATAGGCTTGTCTGCCAGTCCAAGTGAACTTTTAAGGATGTAACTGAACTTATCAATAATTATCTGAGGTCATGTGACTATAAACGATCCAATAGAAAACATTCATATAGAATATTTATATAGCCTACAGGTATCTACAATATATAATAGTTATATTTTGTTGTTATTGAACAAATTGATAATAAAACATATGGTTTTTTTTACAATTAGTATATGGGTATAGCATTGATATGTGTAACTGGATAGTGTCATATTCATCATTATCGGAAACAGAGAAAAATGGGATAGAAGAACAATATGACTGTGACTGTGAGGTAATTATGGCACAATATCATCTTTTTACATAGCAATTAATGTAATTGTAAACATATGTAATTAATTTCAATAATGCTTCAATGTTCTGATGAGAAACAACAAATGAAGCAATCCTGTTGTATATTGCACCTCTCATACCTTAATCTAGTGCTTGTGCCAAATACAGGAATGTTCTTTTCAGTTGTTGACGCAAAAGATGCTCAAGCAAACCTACGTTGTTCTGAGGTTAAAGTTATTGTTACACAGATTGTATTGCCGTCATGACGAACTCATTGATCATTACGAACTATGCATTCCTCAAATTGCAAGGAATATTTGCCATTTGTGTAGACATTTTCTTTCCTCTATCACCCTTCGACATGAATCTTAGCGGATTTGACTATATCAGTAAGACGTCGACGGTCTTAGTGCGCATGTCACGTTTCTGAAATAACTGTCATCAGGCAAGCTCTATGTAAAAAAAATTAAAAGCCAAAAATCCTTCAAAAGTCTTAATAGGATAGCAAATATTCAGCTTAGGTCACCATTGTCCAGGGAGTAGAACCTTAGTTGCTAGACTGGATACCATGTTGCTCTTTTGTACGGGAAACGATTCGCATAAAAAAGGTACAAAAGACGTATAATTTTAGAATCATATAGGGAATGGGCAAAAGGACTATTATAAAAAGAAGGTTTAAACAGTGATGGTCAACAATTACACCGATATCAATAAAACGAACAATCACCTCTCATCTGAACTCATTCGCATTTAAAAGTTGACAAAGATTCCCTTAAGCTATATGTATTTTGAAATATCTCATAAATATGGGACCAACATCAATGTCTGTGCAATGGTTAGAGGATCCGACTCAGATGTGGAATATGGTGAGTCCAATCAGTATATTCTGTAAAAAGCACCAGTTATCGCTCTCAAAAAATTTATCACTCACTACATAAACGATCATTCAATGATGATGTTAGTATTGCGCAACGTAATACTAAAAAAAAAACACAACAAAAAAAAAAATTAAAAAACAAAAAACAAACAAACAAAGACAACAACCTGCTTAGATTTAATATTCTAATTATGTTCATCTTTTATGGATATTTTAAAGACAATAAAATATACTCCTTTAATGTTTATATTTCAGGTTAAAGTTATCTACGCTGACATATTGGCTAAGATGAAGAGAAGTATCTTAAGCTGTAATTATGTCATGAAGTATGGTAATAGACATAGTCATAAGTTCGATGGAATTTGTGCCAAGGATAAGGATTCCGTGTGTAATTGGAAATAATTAATTAGGGATTGACTACTAAGGAATAAATAGATGGTGACTCATTGATAAGGAAATAAATAATTTAAATTTTAAATGTTTTGTTTTATTTTTTTTTATTCGAGGGGAAATACCGATGATTTCACATATCTGGCATGTTTTAAAATCCTCTTGAATTAGTAAGAAAGGATATGGATGTAAATGCACATGAGGGATTATCCAATATTACACATAGACACAAATAAAAGTAAAAACTTGTATTGCTGTTCTACATTTGACAGTCACATTTGGGTCTTAAACAATAAATAGAATGTTGTAGAACGTGGCGTTAAACACCTTAACTATAGCCCACAACAATAAGAAACACGATATAAATGGAATGTTGTAGAACGTGGCGTTACACACCTTAACTATAGCCCACAACAATAAGAAACACGATATAAATGGAATGTTGTAGAACGTGGCATTAAACACCTTAACTATAGCCCACAACAATAAGAAACACGATATAAATAGAATGTTGTAGAACGTGGCGTTACACACCTTAACTATAACCCTCAACAATAAGAAACACGATATAAATACAATGTTATAGAACGTGGCGCTAAGCACCTTAACTATAGCCCTCAACAATAAGAAACACGATATAAATGGAATGTTGTAGAACGTGACGTTAAACACCTTAACCATCCCTCAACAATAAGAAACACGATATAAATGGAATGTTGTAGAACGTGGCGTTAAACACCTTAACAATAACCTCAACAATAAGAAACACGATATAAATGGAATGTTGTAGAACGTGGCGCTAAACACCTTAACTATGACCCTCAACAATAAGAA
>MJUT01057517.1:369152-381024 GCA_002080005.1 Gigantidas platifrons
CTATACTTTGGACGTTTATATATCAACTTAGCTTCTTTATCAATAACATTACAACACTTATTGCTAATTTATTAGTCGGGTAGAACTTGGCAATAAAGGTATTTGTCCTCCCCCAGGTAAAGAAAACCACTTTGTATATACTGGATCTAGACCAATGCATTGATTTCTATTTACACTTCAGAAATGTTCAGATTTCAAACACGTTATTTTAATTCATTACATTCCCCCCTTTTTTTGAAATATGTGTCATATTGTTATCTATCTCTTAGTTATTAAGTTTGTTGTTATATTCTATGTTCAGTTCTATTGTACAATATTTTCTGCCATGTTAATCGCTGTGAGTAATTTTAATTAGATAAGGCGCTATATAAACATCGTGAATAATAATCAACAATAATAATAATAACAATAATAATAATAATAATAAAGTAGAGAAAATAGTACTCATGTTTTTTTCAAAGAATTTAAAGTTAAGCGAAATGAAATCAAATGTGAATAATTCCGATGAACTACCTCTCATTGCACATGAATAAATAAACCAAAACTGAACACAATTCCTCGTCGTGAGACCTCCGTGATATAGACATGCAACAAACAGTAGAACCGTGATATATAGAAGACAGATGGACACACTAGTTTAGATTAAATAAAGCGAGTATTCAGGTTAACAAATCAAATTATCTTAGACATTTCAAACAATCTTCTCGATCAGCTCCCAACTTCGAGATATCCAGAAAAAGATGACTTGTTCACGCTCAAGAAAACGGGATATGGTATTATATTGAGTGTGTTCGGGATATATCCACTCTGGTTGTATTGGTAGACTACTACGCGTTGTTGATATATATCTGTACAATCCAACATGAACTTTACAAGGGGACAACACCTCGTTAGGTTATAACCTTTGCCTGATCCTTTGTCTGTATAAATGCTTGACAATAAAATATGTATCAAGTAAGTAGACAAGTCCTTGCAATTCAAGATACCAAAGAGCATGAACGATACAAAGGGGAGACAGCTAGTCAAGTTGTGTTGAGCGAGTCAAATACTAAAGCACATTTGTTGGTGCTTACAACGATGACACATTACAAGACAAACATATCAACTCTTAATTTTTTCCCTGATGGCAATCAAAACAATTGTACATATGTTCCTCCCAGGGCCAGTATTTTGCCTAAATTAGTAGAACGTTGTTTATTCGAATCACGCTCATGGCAAGGTGTGTTCGATACAACATTATGTGATAATGCTTGTCACTGACTTGAGGCAGGTCAATGATTTTCTCTGGGTTCTCCGGTTTCCTCCAACACTGTCAATTTGTCCATCGATAATATCCTTAAGAAGTAAAAATGAGAACTGACACAATTTTTGTGACGACCACTACAACAAATACAAAGGTGAATATCATATCAACAAAACATAAAATCTTATTAAATAAAAACTTTAAATTCGTTAAACAAAAACATATGTTAAACATATAAATGCGTTTTCCTACATTTTATTAGGTAGTCTATAATATAATATTTATATTATATACTTACCTAATACAATGTAGGACAACGCTCTAAAAATATATTTATATCATATATTTAGATTAAAATACAGGTGTTTTGTATATGCATTATCGATGATTGTCCCAAGCCACTATCGTTTACCCAATATCGCACCCCTAGACCTATATCGCATACTCTATATCGTATTGGTGTCTTCGTCGAAGTCCGCGTTATATTGATCGTTTTTCCGAAGTAAATTTCTTTCTTAATGAAGCCAATAATGTACTGTAATGTACTGTGCGGTCTATGCAGAATACTTCGTTTATTCCTGAAGAAGACTAACAGCATTAATAATTTTCTTCTTCAAGAAGTAAATAAGCATAGGATAGGGTTTTTACTATTATAGCTTACTGTATATTTTCAGGTCTAAGTGCTGATTATAAACATGAGCTTGGTAAAACACTTCAAGCAACATAAATACGTGTATTATCAAAGGCATTGTTGAAATATATGATATAATGAACATTACATGTCAAAATATGTGGCCCTTGGGGTGATATAGGGTTCTCGGATTGATACGGCATGTGCAACATATTTTGACATGTAATATTCCGTATATATTATATTGACAGTAGTCAACTCAGAACTAAGATTTATGATAAACGGGACGACTTCAATTTTAAAATCATAAATTTTCCAAATATGTGCAGCAATATACCAGCTTCTCCTGCATATGGTGTTTACATCACGCAATTGTTATGCTATACAAGGGCCAGTAGCAATTATTCTGAATTCCTGAAACGTGATCTTTATCTGAGAAACAGGCTATTGGACCAGGGCTATAGAAAGATTCGCCTTATTCGATTTTTTAAAAAGTATATATTCCGATACCAAGATATTGTCGAAATGTATTCTGTCTCTGCAGAGACGATGGTGAACGATGGGTTGTCATGAAGTGAAAATGCTTAATGATAAGGAAGTAAAACAAAAATGTCAAAAATATTTGTTTATCAATGTGTGACGTCAGAGTGTTTTTGACATTTACTTTCGTAGTTAAAACACTTCAGGTGACTCGTAGTTGTTGATGGAGATGGTTCACGATAGATGTTCCACTCTCCTCACTGAATTGAGTACTGCGTTGACTACTATTTTACCTATTTTGTTCCAGTATTATTATAAACACTGTTATGGTGACAGCCGGAACCTTAGCACCATACTAAAAGCGGGAGGTTTGGCGCTTTAGAATCTGATTCAACCCACCATTTCTTTGGAAATGACTGTACCAAGTCAGGGTCATTTCGGTTTTCACAGTTCTCCGGTTGTTGACTGATTTTGTCTGTTTATATACTTATGAGTTTTGAATTTCCCTTTGGAAGAGTGTTCGGTGTTCGGTAATTTTGTTATTGCCCTTATTAATATAATCATTCCACAAGAACTTATCAAGAGCAACAACTCACAAACAAATATTTATATACTTAAGAAATAAATCATGGAAGCCAGAATGTGTTGGGAGTTTTAACATGGATTGGAGGATATTAGTATTTTATCCCGAGCCAGAAGCGAGGGATAACATTTACTAATATCCGCCAATCCATGTTAAAACTCAAAACACATTCTGGTTTCCATGATTTATTTCCATTCTGATATGACCTAGAGTACAAATACGGTAGTATACTCTGATTGGAAGACAGTAATTTATATTCACGCTCGAGGAAAATGCCGCACACAATTTATGTTACTCGAATAATACTGCTCCCTCTATCGGCATTATTCGGGCTCCAATTTATGCTGCCAATGGAAAAGTCGGTCACATTCACCGGCGCATGTGCTAATGAGATTATGCCGTATGGATAATTCTATCGGTTGTTAACAAAGCGAAAGAAGGAGGTCATGTTAGAATGACCTACAATTATATATTATTATATTTTAATCTATATGATATATTTTGATTGGATTAAATTAGTCATGTGATAATACAAATAATTGAGATGTCTTGCCAAAATTTGCGCTGCCGGGAAACAACCCTATTGTTCCCCGCCGAACAACCCTATTGTTCCCCGCCGAACAACCCTATTGTTCCCCGCCGAACAACCCAATTTTCCCCCACAATGGAGATAACCTATTAAACATTGGCAAAAATATAATAAAGCAATTACGGCCCCCTGTGTAGGGAAACATCCAGATTTGTCAACCCTCGGGAAAACAACTTCCCCCTCAGGTTGACAAATCTGGATGTTTCCCTACACAGAGGGCCGTAATTGTATATTATTAAACCTCTCTATATATATGTATCTATGATTGATCGGATCAGCTGTCACATGACTTTGACAATTGCGACGTCTCCTTCGACAACCCCAAAAATTCACCCTGCGAGGTAAATAAGAGTATTGTCACCCTCGACAACCCCAAATTTCCCTGCTAGGAGGCGATAACCGCAAACAGGAAATCGTCTGTTTGTGTATAAAATATGGCAACTGCAGGTCGGTTTGCCGCTAGCTCAGAGGAAGAAATAGCAAAAATCCTCTCTGAAAAGGATGCCGAGAACACAAAACGTTCTACGAAATCCGCAGTCAAATGTTTGCAGCAGTATTTACAGGAAACAAATGCCAATAGCCTCAACTTTGATGAATATTCCCTGAGGAGCTTGCCGTGTTGCTGACAAAATAAAAAAAAAATGTAAGTTTTAAAACCGTTGTTCGGTTAATAAAACGATTATGGCCATCTTAGTCGATGGACATCCAGAATTGTCAACTTGTGAGGGTGGTTTTCCCTCGGGCTAAAGCCCTCGGGAAAACAACCCTTACAAGTTGACAATTCTGCATGACAAATATGGGTGCTATTGCAATTTGTATATCATGTGTAACTCCTTTATCTACTTTGAATCTGCACCGTTTTTACGACACTGGTATCCTTACCGAAGCCATAGAATAAAACAGAAAAGATGACATTAAAACGCATTCATTCATGTTCATTGAATTACTTGAGAAAAGGAATATATATTATAAATGAAAATGAAATTCTACATATCTCAAGTAACTAAATTTGTAATTAGTGTAGACCATTTAAAGCTGTTTTTTTCATTGTGTTCCGGACGAACGTCAATAACGGATCGTATGCATGTATGGTGTGCACACTCGGTCGAAATATGGCATCTGCTTTAGCAATATCTGATTAAAAAAGAACTGCTCCTTAGTTAGTGTCAAATTAAAACAATAAACATATAAGGTGCACACAACAACGTTAGTTTATTAATACCACCTTGTACATGGTTAGAATCTTTAGAAATAAAATAATATAATGATGTCGGCTCAATAGATAATAACGAACATGGACAAGATCGTATGAGAATGGTGTTAACATCAATTATATCACTTTTTTGTGGTATTGTATCAAATTTATAAGTCTTTATAGTTTTTTATGTACTATGTCAGAGAATTCAAAATAACGTTATAGGTTAAAACGAACTGAACGAATACGTATACTTATGTTCTACCGCTTACTATATTTACTGGTGTTGATATCTGTTTATTTTCTTTGAGAATCTTGAGACTCGTGTTACTCGAGTACCCTAATCGACCACTGTCAAAATGTATCAATACACTGTGTTATGGTATTCATGAATACAGCCAAGAACAAACAGCAAACCTGATTCAATCAAGTAAACATATCAATTCTGACTGCAATTCAACCGATATCACTTCTTAGAATAAGCACAACATTTTACTGACATTGCTTTCAAAACAAACTTAATTCACCTGAAATAAAATAACATAAATTACAAATATATACAATAAAATAACTACATGTTGATTACAGCTAATTAATATATTATATTTTAAATCACTTATTCGAAATTAAACTCATTAAAACTTATAAGACATATTGTTCATAACATTTTTATAGGTAGAGATGGCAACATCACGTAATATACTATGTGGAATATGTGAGGCTCAACATATCACAACATATGCAGATCAATGGTGCCCCGAATGTGATGAGGGTTTATGCTGCGATTGTGAGAATCATCACAAAGTTTCAAAGGCTACTAGAAATCATGGAGTTATTTCTATAGAAAATTATCATAAATTGCCAGCATATATTTCAGAAATTGGTAATCACTGTGAATATCATGATATGAAATATACACATTTTTGTCAACACCATGACAAACCTTGCTGTCCAGATTGTACTTCTACAAACCACAAAGACTGTGTTGGGATTTTGTCTATACGTGAAATAATTAAAACATCCAAACCATCGATATTGATTGACAACATTGAACAGAATTTAATTGATATGAAATACAATATAGACAAAATTACGAAGAACCGGCAACAAAATATATCGGCAATTCGACAACAACGACAGATGTTTCAAGACAAAATTAAAGAGATGCGTGTTAAAATAAACTCACACTTGGATACACTAGAACATAATATTCTACAAGAACTGGATGATACAGCAGACAAGATTAAGTCAAAAATCGATGAGCTGTTAAAACAACTTTCACAGATTTCAAAGACCGTAGAAGGATTACAAAGAGACATTAGAGCTGTCAAAGAGTATGGATCGGACCTACAAACCTTCGTAGGTAGTAAGGCAATTGAGGAAGAGGTAAAGAAGGAGGAGGAGAACCTAATGGCTTTATCTGAAGATTGATGTCTACAACAACTTAACTTAAGATACAACATTGATACAAAGATAAAGGATATATTGTCTACTATAACAACGTTTGGATCCGTATCTATAGAAAGAAGTCCTCCACCAGTTGTTATCAAGACAATGAAGGCTGAACAGGCACCGATTATATCTAATAGACACCATCCATCTGTAAGGTCAATCAATGATGTTAAGCTTACTTTACATACTACTTTTAATATCCCAAAAGGACAAGATGCCATTGGTATAACAGAATGCATCGTTTCTCCAAATGGTAAAATGATATTCGTGGACTGTTACAACAATGGACTCATTATTTTAAATGAGGACGGAACATTAGGTAAGAAAATACATTTTTCACTAGGGAACCCGTTTGATGTTACATGTCTAGATGATACAACTGTAGCTGTGTCAACACTCCATGGTATAGAGATAATAAACATCAACTCTACAAAAACAGAAAGATGTATTAAGACTAGTAAACCAAGTTGTGGAATAACACATCACAATGGAGTATTATTATGGTGTCAATCAGAGAGAGGTATACAAATGATGAAGTTATCTGATGGTAGAGTTAACACTTTAGTTACACAAAGGAACATGCCGTACCATTCCTTTATAACAGCATGTGGATATACCATATATCAAGCAAACCGTGACACTAATACCGTCATATGTTACACGACAAAAGGGGAAAAGTTGTGGGAATATAAAGACACATCAGTGCTGAATGGTCCACATGCTATAACAATGGATAATAAATATAACATTTACGTGACGTCATCTACCTCTAACAATGTCGTAGTGCTAGAACCAAATGGTAGACAAGGACGACAACTTATCAGTAGTGACGGTGGATTGAAAAAACCGACTGGAATATATGCTAACAAATCTAAAAACAGTTTGTTGGTTACCAGCTTCCGTGGACCGGCTTTCCTGTGTCATATGTTTAAATCTTGTTTGGGTGTTAGAGATAGAGTGCTATTTTATATACAAGTTGCCAGAAAAAGGAGTATCTTGCAAACCATTTTTGCCAAACAAATTTTAACTATAACATTTTGTTTTTGACAAAAAAAATAATATTATTGTAAATAAAAGCATTTTTGGCAGCAACTTTTTGCACAGCTTGATACTTTAGTGGTCAATCAGTAATTATTTCTTATCAACATTGTAATCTGAAATTGGAAATTTTCCGCATGGACAATGAGGGAATTGTGTAGTTTCATGATATCATGCAGTCAAGGACGTCATGGTCATCGCATGATCAGGTCAAAGATTCATTTTAATTGGCTGTAGATAAATTTATTGACCAATTGTGAACAAGCAGGGTTTGATGGTACGGAAATACAAGTTGAATTTGCAGGTTTGGGTGGTGGAACTTGATGCCCGGGTCCAAAATGCATTAACAAAGGAGATTTTATGCCCGCATTTCATACTTTCAAACTGAATACAGTTTTTATGCAAATCGGCGGTAATGATTTAGCACACGAGGAAGAACCAGAAAAATTAGCTCGAGATATCGCATCATTTGCCGATTATGTCATTACAGTGTATGATGTTAGCCACGTGATTGTCGGGAAATTGCTGCCGAGGCATTCCGAAAGTTCGTGTCCTAATTATAACGGCAAGGTAAACAAAGTCAATCAGCATTTAGCTTTCTTGTTAAAAAACCTGAAAAGTATTACTTTCTGGAAACATCGAGGCCTATGGAGTGACACTGCATCTTTATTATTGCCAGACAAATTTAATTTGAACGATGTAGGAATGCAGGTATGCGCAAAAAGTGTCCGTGCAGCGGTTGGAAGTTCGTATCGTATGTAATGAGAATTGATCTCAAATAATCAACAGACTACAACACTATGCAATCAAACAAATGTTCACTATGCCAAACACGGGGTCTTTATATGCATTTCTATACATGTTATATTTAAATCTAATGCAGCAACAATATCACACAACTTATGTCCATGATGTCAAGTACATTACTGTATTATATATGCATTCACAATTTTACACCTATACATATATTAAGCTTATCAATAGCTTTCTTTAATTTTTGCTTCAATAGCAAAATAAGTCAAATGTATGAAATTTTAGTGCACTTGTACTGGAGTTTCCATTCAATTATAGTTGGCAAATTATTCATTGCCAGTACTTTTTCTTTTTATCATATGGTTGGTTGTGGCACATTTATGTATCAATATACATACGGTTTGACACATATGGTTATATTACACACATGGTGAATTTGTACATCTTTCATGATGATTTACATATTTTTACAATTCAATTTATGGTTGTCATATTTACTGCGATACTCCAGATGGTTGTGCCACAATTTACTGGAGTGAGAAGTTTTTAGTTTTGATATCAAATAATATTTTAATAATGCAAAGATAATTGTACAGGTGTAAAAAATATATACATTCATAAATACTTATGTACAAAAACAAAGTATATCATTAATTTACTGGTGTCTGTATTGGTATTTTATTTATATTTAAGATGCCAGGACAGGGAGTTAGCGTTAGGGCTGCCCCCACATATTTGACCAAAAGGGACCCTGCCACATTGACACCAGAGCTTAATGATCAATCAAGGGGTCGTAAACGTGCCGTGCCGTATTAGCGCACCATCAACGTTGACCAATGTTTCCGATGCCATGATAGTGATCAAACAGAACGCCATGCCTCTCAAACTATTATCAACTAGGGTCAGTTAACACACCCAACAGCAGATCAAATTGCAGCATCTATGATTACACAGCTGAGGGGAACTGGCCTGCAGCTAATAGCCGGCAATGGTAACACTTTTTCTCTGGAAGGCTTAGCAAATCTGTTCTCTCCAATGACTGCTTCAAGTTCAACAATCCGTGATTCAGCCAATAACATTACCGTAGTACCACAGTCAAGTGCCGGTGTACCATCACAAAACGTACAGGAATATTCACAGGTATTTCCATCATGTTCTACTAATCCACCAACAGCAACAGTCCATAATGCCCAATTCCCAGTCATCCATTACATGTGCATTGATACCACCACTGACAACAGCTCCGAATTTTATGGCATATACCAGACCGGACATTCCATCCGCACCAACAACACAAGCAATAGGCATAGACAATTATTCTTTTGGAAGATTGCTTTGCGTTCGGTAATTTTGTTATTACCCTTATTTGGTTATACCGCATCATATTTGTAAAAGAATACATTGCCTTTGGGTTTTAATGTCAGTGACAAAATTAAAAAAGACATTTGGTCAGACTCCTATGTAGACTTAGTGACACTTTCACCAAATTTCAATGAAGATGAAAATGATGATGTACTGTTTAAAATAAAATCAGTTAAAATTTCTACCATTGCTAAAACGAACCAGTTCTGATCTATTCATCAGTGGACTGCAGCTTTTGACATTTTTATGTCTATATACTATGTTAAATATCCAAATTCTCCTTTAGGCTTAATTAAGTATGCCTATAATATTAGAGCCATGTCGAAACAATTTGATTTTCATATGGCAAGGTCTTATGATGAAACTTTTAGTAGGGTGCGCAAAGTGATGGCGTTTGACTGGGCAGTTGTAAATGATGAACTGTGGCGTACTGCTTTTTACGAACATGTAAGTACCAGTCAAGATTCCAGTAACAACAACAATTACAAATCAAATAGAGAGGCTGGTAACTCTCCCTTTCCAAGGCGGGTCCAGCAACAAAACAGTATATTCCCACCTGGTTTCTGCTGGGTCTACTGTAGGACAGGGGATGTTCTAACTTCAATAATTGCAGACTCAAATACTAGTGTGTTCAGTGTGCAAAAAAGCATGTCACAATCACATGTAAAGAGTGGCTTGCACACAACAAGTCTGCCAAAACCAGTAAAGGTAAATAAGTTGGATCATTTTCTCCAGGGCTATGACTGTGATGTGAAAAACAAGTTAATTCAGGGGTTCTCATTTGGCTTTAAGATTAATTCAGTTATGAAAAAGGCTGATCAAAAATTTCCAAATAACCATAGAAGTGCTGGGGAAATTCCTGAGGTGGTCGTGCAAAATATTAACAAAGAAATTATGAAAGGTAGAATAAGAGGGCCTTTAAGCACACGCCGTTTGATAACTTTATTTGCTCTCCCTTGGGTCTGGTTCCCAACAAAAAAGAAAGTGGTTCTTTTCGCCTCATTCATGACTTGTCTTTTCCAAAAAGAGGCTCAGTTAATTTATGGACACCTCCTGAATATACTTCAGTCTCATACCAGAATATCGAAACAGTCATTGAACTGGTACAATAAAATGGTTTTAAATGCCTTATGAGTAAAGCTGAGATACAGGATGCTTTCCGTCTTATTCCAATACATCCAGCAGAGTATCATTTATTAGGTTTTCAATGGGATGGTCAATTTTATCATGATGCGGCCTTACCCATGGGTGCATCTGCATCATGACAACTTTTTGAAAGATTTTCCACAGCTCTCCAATGGATTTTAAATGAAAAATTTCAGATTAAGGGTGTGTCACACTTGCTGGACGATTTTTTTTTGTTGGGGAGGCAACTACAAACAAATGTTCAGTGGCTTTAAACACATTTTTAGCATTAGCTGAAACTTTAGGTGTTCCTATAAATCTGAGAAACGCAATCAACTACAACTTGTATTGTTATCTATGGGATTGAAATTGATTCAGAAGCTATGGTAGCACGCTTATCACAAGAAAACATTTACAAAAGTTTAGGTTTACTAAGAATTTTTAAAGTTCGAAGGAAGGTAACTCTACGGGAGTTACAGTCATTACTAGGTTTGTTTAACTTTGCGTGCAGTGTGATTATTACTGGCCGTGCATTTCTACGCAGATTATTTGATTTAACAGTTGGCCATACATGTTCCCATTTTAGAATAACCTTAAATTCAGAAGCTAGAGCAGATTTAAAAGATTGGTACACGTTTATTTGTAATTTTAATGGTAAATCCTGTTTTTCATTTCAAAATTGGGTATCATCAGATACATTGAAATTCTATTCAGATTCTCCAGGAGTGTATGGGGGATATGCAGCTGTTTTTGGTACCAAATGGTTTTCTGGAGAATGGCCTTTGGAAATGAAGGATTTGCACATAACAGTAAAGGAATTATTTCCCATTGTTCTAGCAGCTGAAATTTGGGGTCAGACCTTATCGAATCACAAGGTTTTGTTTATGACTAACAAATCAGGCAGTTGCAGAGATTACATACCCTGGATCGTATAAGTTTACACCATGCACGAAACGCAAACGAACGAAAAACGCAAACGAAGCGAACGGAAAACGAACGAACGCTTCACACGAATGACACGAAAAACGCACGATATACGAAACGAACGCACGATACACGAAGCAAACGCACGATACACGAAACGAACACACGATACACGAAGCGAACGCACGATACACGAAACAAACGAACGATATACGAAACGAACACCCGATAGACGAATAGTATCGTGTTATTATTTGAATGACTTTTGTGCAAATTGATATGATTAACTTCTGTAATCTTATATTTTATCAGCAAGTTATTTATATAAATGGTAAATTAGTCGGTAAAGTAATAGGATAACACAATTTATATTAAATAGTTTATATTACCAATGTGTTTAATAATTATATTTATGATTAAATTTTAAATCTCATATATTTGACTTCCAAATATGACTTTCTATTTATATAATTAAACAAAATTTATATTTATTTAAT
>MJUT01057521.1:0-10286 GCA_002080005.1 Gigantidas platifrons
TTAACCATTGTCAACATTATAAGAAAGTTATACATATTTTAAGCATTTTACATCTAATTTATTTACGTATATCACACTTAATAAGGGGCCATCGTGGTCGTGATCGTGTTGGATTTATAACTAACGATGCAATCAGTGGCTACAACAACTAATGTTGTGAGTTTGAATCCTGCTTAGGTGAGGTGTCTTGATAAAACATTATTTGATAGAACTTGTCAGTGACTTGTCGCAGATCGGTGGTTTTCTCCGGATACTCCTGCTATTTCCTCTACCAATAAAACTGAAAACCACGATACAACTGAAATATTGTTGAAAGTGGCATAAAACCATATTTAACATTGTGATTTGGCTTACATTAAATTGATGATATTGTCTGCATAAACATGTGTTCAAACGTGCAACCAATGCATATTAATAAATGTTCAAACATGCAACCCAATGCACAAAAAATAAATGTTCAAACGTGCCACCCAATACACATACATAAATGGTCAAACGTGCAACCCAATACAAATAAATAAATGTTCACTGTAAAAGTCAAATGCACAAAAATAAATGACCACAGTACAATCCAAATACACAAAAATAAATGACCACAGTACAACCCAAATACACAACAATAAATTGCCACAGTACAACCTAAATACACAACATTAAATGGCCACAGTACAATCCAAATACACAAAAATAAATTGCCACAGTACAATCCAAATACACAAAAATAAATGGCCACTGTACAACCCAAATACACAAAAATATATTTTCAAGCGTGTTACCTTATACACATAAATAAATGGTCATACTTGCACTCCCTTACGAAAGAGAAAACAACTATTTTTGAACAATGATCAATTACTATGCAAATTGTAGGACATCAACCTCTATAAAATATGAGAAAACAAAATTTACTGGAAAACATACGTGTTGTACCTGATTTCATGCTCTGTAACAAGGCTCCTGTCAAACTTATTTTCTTCAAACATTCTCAGTTCATACCATATGTCACCCTGTAATCCCAATAGCATGTAAGTCTGCTTACTATATTGTGGAATTTCCTGTGTGATCCATATCGTGGATTTATTAATAATACGGTACTACAAGTTAAAATTTTGTTCACGTCCACCATTATATCCACGAATCCACTCAAGCCTAATACTTGTGTCTGTAGAACCAACTAAAGTGAAATTTGTGGGAGTATGTGGGGGACCTGCAACAAAACAAATTATTTCAAATTTAATTTGACTGCATTGAAATTTAGAATTGATGAAGATATTTTTCGATGAATTTCATTGTGCCCTATCATAGAAAAAATAAAAATTGGCGTAAACAAACTTGAATAAACAGACACTATATAATTGTTCTCCTTTTTGGGTTCAATACTTATGTTTTGTACATCTTGATAATTTTCTCTATATTGTATCTTGTTTGATACAATGTACTGTGTCAACAATATCAATATAAGGCTGGCTGAGATAATTATACTAGTGGACAACTATTTTGAATATGCAAGACTGTATAGTGTATTGTATAACTATATCAGACTGCACTTTAAAAATAAAGTATATCATATCATATCGTATATCATATAAGGTATCTTAGAACACCACCCCTACACAGTACTATATTTTGAAAGAGTATTTTTTAAAATAAATATGTAAACTCATGTTTAATAGTGCTAATACAAATCGAGCTAAAATTAGACACACAACTGGGCTTTCATATCTTTATTAAGTTTCATTAAAACCCAATTTTAATTGCAAATTCAAGACTACGAGAGGTCTGACATGTGTTCAGAATATTTCGTATACGTACAATCTTCTATAATTAAATTCTTTCCACTCAATTATGGATCTTACTGAGCACCATATATGCAGTAGATTTTTTAAATGTAGTAATTTTCGAATAAATGATTAATTACATTTTCACATTCTTAATATAAGATGAGGTACAGTTGCTAAACAATGTTAGTATTATTAATAGTACCAGTCTGTTCCCTCAGAAATATGTATTCCTGGCTATCCATACATGATGAAATTATCCCGGAAATGCGTCGTAACCACTAAGTTAGATACAACGTATCTATGTTTTTTTTTGTTTTTTATTTTAAGAGTTCATTCGCGAAAATATAAAAATTCAAAATTATGGATTAGTGGTAAATATTGAACCATTTGTAACCAAGTGCAAAATTGTCTTTGTAACTTGCTCTTCTTTTTCCTTTGTAGTTGTTTGTTTCTTTGTTTTTGTTGTTGTTGTTGTTGGTATTTTCGATGTATGTATCTTCAATTTTGAATATTTACTTGCAGATTCTAATAAACAGTATACTGTACAGTTTGACTGGTATCATATGATAGCTGTAATCTATAGCTAACATTGAAGTCAGATTCCTTTAAATTTTTAATGGTCAGCATAACACTGTAACCATCCAGTTGTACATCTTTACCATGGAATGTATCATTAACTATTGCTGACCTTTCTGACACAAAATATTTGGTTGATGTTGACACTGGTGTGTTACCTCTGTACCACTGTTTTGTTTTATATGTAGGTATACTGTATGCATCAACATTGATATTTACATGTTTACCAAATTCACCATCACCCAAAAGAATACTGGAAGATCCTTAAATCATTAAAAAACAAGAAAGAAGAAGAAATCCCAGAAATACTGTTGGATGATAAGATAGTCGAACATTTCCAAAACCAAGGAAAAACAAATATATATAACCAAGCTTTCCAATCAAATATTCAAAAACTTCTTCTGGAAATGGAAGGAAAGTTGGAATATAATGTTGAAACTGATCAACCTATTACTTACAAAGAATTAAAATTGGTTATATCTAAACTTAAAACAGGAAAAGTTGCAGGGCCAGATGGGATTTTAAATGAAGTAATTAAATATTCATATCCAGTGTTATGTAAATCATTTATAAAAATCTTTAACCTGATTTTAAAATCAGGAAAATATCCTACTGCATGGAAAAGGTCCTTTATAGTAGCAATTCATAAGTCAGGAGAAAAAAATGATCCTAATAATTATAGAGCTATTTCTTTAAGCAATAGTCTTACTAAACTATGTAATGGTATTTTAAATAACAGACTTAAAGACATAGTAAATACTCATTTAAGTAAAAATCAATTTGGCTTCAGATAAAACTATCGAACATCAGACAGTGTTTTTATTCTAAAATCAGTTATAAATAAATATATACATAAAGATAAAAAGAAACTTTATGTATGTTTTGTGGACCTTAGAAAAGCCTTCGACTCAGTGTGGAGAGAAGATCTTATGTACAAATTAATAAAGTCAGGTGTTGGAAAACATTTTTTTAATATTGTAAAAGAGCAATATGAAAAAACAGAATCTTCAATTAAATATGATAATGTATTCTCAGAATACTTTAGCATCTATAGAGGGGTTAAGCAGGGAGTTTCTTTGAGACCCACCTTGTTTAAATCTTTATAGATGACATTGTTCAAGAGTTAGAAAATAATATATCTGTTCCAGTAACGTTGGTCTCTTCAAAATTCAACTCCCTTGTTTTTGCAGATGATCTTATGATGATATCCAAATCAAAGGAGGGTCTGCAAAATAATTTGAATGTTTTAAGTGATTTCTGTGATAATTGGCAACTTGGTTTAAATGTAAAGAAAACAAAACCATGGGCATTAAACAAAATTGTACAAAAGACGTTTCTTCATTTGCAACCTACAAAAGTATGCCTATCTTAGGAACAACCGAGTATAAATTTCTCGGGACCTTGTTTAAAAATAATGGAAGTTTTTGCAGTAGCACCATTGACTTAACAAAAAGGGCTAAACAAGTTCTTTTTGCGATGAAATCATATACTAGTTCACTATTAAATCTACCAGTAAAAGTAGCAAACAACCTTTTCGATTCATTAGTGAAACCTATTGCATTATATAATTCAGAAGTGACATTTTTGGATACCTATATCACATATTATAGAGCTAAGAAGAGATCAAAAATCTCTGGTAAACCGTTAGATATTTTTCATTTTATTGATAAAACCCCTATAGAAAAGTTGCATTTGTAATACTGTAAATATTTACTTGGTGTTAGAAAAAGCTCATCTAATCTTGGAGCAAGAGTAGATTTAGGAAGACTCCCACTGGAACTTTATACTAAATTTTATTCTATACTGTATTTTATCAGATTAAATTCTGAGGAAATAAACCCTCTGTTAAAAGAATCATTTTTACTTACTAAAAATTTAGATGACAAGGGCATCTACTCATGGATTACATATATTCAAGATGTGATGGAAGATTTTAATTTAGATTTGTAAAAAATTAAGGAATACTCTTTGAAAAAAATAACAAAATTTACAAGAGACAAAATAAAATCAGAAATTAAATCTGTATATGAAAACTTATTCAAGAAGAAAATAACAGACATTGATGATAACAGTAAACTCAAAATTTATAAAAATATAAAAAATTCCGGTAACATCTCAGAAGAAAAATATTTATCCTGTCCAAAATTAGAATATAGAAAACTAATAACAAAATATAGAATAAGTGATCATAATTTGCTTATCGAAAAAGGAAGATACTTAAAAATCCCCAGAGAAGAAAGACTCTGTAAAAAATGTAAGAAAATAGAGGACGAAACTCACTTCATTTTATATTGCAAAAATAACAATGCCACAAGAAAAGATTATTTGGATTTTTTTTAAAAATGACAATGAAAATTTTAATTGTTTATCAGATTGTGATAAAGTGACATATATCCTCAATCCTAAAACAACTACTCAGGTAAATAAGCTTGGTTCCTTTTTAAAACAGTCTACAGAACTGAGGACAGGGGACTCTTGAAATGTTTATTTGAAAATTATTTTGTCTTTATTATCATGTATGTATTGTTTGTATTCTGTTTATTTTAGTCACATGCAGTAACTGTATAATGGCAATAAAGTATTTGATTTGTTAATCTGTTGTCATTTGTAAATGTTGTTTGAGCTGAAAGGCACATAATATAATGTGTATAATAAATTAGTTTCNCAGGTAATTCCATTCATAGAACAAAACATTGTCAATCAAGATGTTTCCCTCTACCAGCTAAGTATAAGTTGGAATCAATGTTTTTGCATAAACGTTTTACCCCTCAGTGATCACACTTCATATATCGAATTTAGCTATTTCATATAGTTAACAATAACATATATAATCAATCAAATAAATAATAATGATAGTTATAATATATGTTCGCCGAGGCAGTCATCCGCCCAGTAGTCAGTGTTTCGATACTGACATGGTTTATTTAATATACTTTTTATTGAAATCTACAGTTACTAAATACAATAATAATTGTTAAAACTAAGTCTCTCTTCCGTCAGCCATAGCTTACCTTAGTCGAATGTGTGGCTGTTCTGCTTAAGCTCTTTTATTTTATTTCTCCCAAAGACTTTTAAAATATGTTTCTCCCATTATTACGACGTTTTAACCCCGTTGAACCAGTGGTGGAACAATCTGTAATCCTCTAGAAGATTAAAATGTCTCGCGCCTTTCCCCGCATTAATTTCAAAGGTATTAATTTACAATTTTGAAATAAAGTTCGCGTTAAATAATGGGAGAAACAAATTCTCCTTCAGTTGCCCATGTGGGTCATGATATTTCTCCACTCTCGAGGGTTAAATTTAAAATGTTAACCACTCGCCTAACGGCTTGTGGTTAAAATTTTTAATTTAACTCTCTTGAGTGGAGAAATATCGTAACCCACGGTCAACTGAAGGAGAATCTATATTTCTTTCATATCAATAAATTGTGAACGTCCCTGTTTAATATTATTCCAGAAGTGCATGCACTAAATTATATATCTAAGTTTATGTTGATTCACTTTACAAAAAAAAATGAGAGTATAAATCCGGTGTCCGTTTCACTAATGGTCGTCCATCGTGAAAGCGTAGACGTAAACGGACCCATATGAGTTCCGCCCGTTTCACTAATAAATAGTAATTACGAGTTGCGAGAAAACCTTATCGCAAAGCTATTAGTGGTGAAGGGCCCCTTTAAAGTTAGACCCGTAGCATAATTCTCTACAAAATGCCAAGTTGTGCATAGCCATTGTTATGAGCAATGAACTATGAAAACAGTATTTTGTTTTACCTTTTTAATATTCTTTCTCTCACAAGTTGTATTAGAAAGAGTAATATATCAATCACGAACAAAGGCTACACATGAATTAAGCTAAGAAAATGATAACAATTTCCTTATTTAAACAGGATAACACATATTAGTATTAAGCTAGTTTATATTGTGATCTTGTAATATTTACAATATATATTACAAACAATAAACAAAAAACATATTCATATTTTTTTAACAACATAAAAACAACCAATATATTAGACATACACATTATACACGACATCCGGTTACCTGGCGCGAAACTTATATTTTTTATTATATAGATAGAGAGAGAGCTATGATGTTTCACGCTTTTTCAACAATATTACAGTTATATAGTGGCGATCATTTTTATTGGTGTAGGAAACCGGAGTACCCAGAGAAAACTGACAAGCTTTATCATATACTGTTGTATCGAGTGCACCTCGTCTGAGCTGGAGTTCAACTCACAACATTAGTGGTGATAGACATTGATTGAATAGACAGTAATGCATGCAACTACCACACGATCATGGTCACGAGTGCCCCTCGAAACGTATATATCAACAATGACATGATATATATTAAGAGCTCGTATCTTATAACTCAACAGAAAAAATCATCGTCTTTTACCGATTTCTTTCCCCGTGTTGGTATCTCTTTGCACCAAAGTAAACAAACCACGAGATTATGGTGGATGGTACATACCCCTGCGGTGCCATGCTTATATTGCTTCTTAAGCTGTTCATTTATTTATAGATTTTACTTGTTTTTTTATATGTTCGATTGATATAGGATGCAAATGAGTAGCAGCGGTAGACTGGTATCTAAATGAGTTCTTCAATTAAGCTATTTTAATATATCAATAGACCAGCATATTCCAATTACTGATGTAACTCCTATTCTAGGAAGCAACAACCTAAATAACTAAGAAATAAATAACATAATCACACGATAGGCTTACATTTAGTTTTGGTGTGTTTATATTTTTAAGAGTTTAATGCATATGCATGTATTTGAAATCTACAGCTGAATATTTCATGAGAGCTTAAAATCGTTTCAAAGATTACAACGTATTCTTCAGCTGAAATTTCAGGAATAGAATGTACAGCTGCAGTTATGATTATATGCTATAGTTTCTGCCTCAAATACTGGAGAAGTCCTGTTATTTGAAGTATGTCATAACCATATCCTAATTATTGTATTATTAGCCGATGATTATGATATAATATGATTCGGTCTATTTAATATGCGGTCTATTCATACATAACAAGATCATGTCTGTTTTACTAACATCATATTGTGACATTACCAGGACATTACATAGCTGTTTTACATACCGTTTATATTGATAACCAAATCTTATGTATTTCACATTTCAATTATTCGGACATAACAAGATCCTGTATGTTTACCAAAAGTGTATCATGAAATAACCAGATCCTGTCTGTTTTACATTGCCATCTTTGCCTTCAATACCATTACCAGGTGTACAAATATATTCACCACTATCCTGGTATCTATCTTCTACATGAAAACTTGGTAATGTTAGTACACCATTCTGTCCTCCATTCAACTCACGAATCAGTACACCATACTTAGACATGTGCTGCCATTCATATAATGTATATGATTGAGGACTACCTACAGGGACACATGCCACTGTTCTTGTGTCTTCATTTTGATCATAGGTAACGTCACTTACTGATATACTAGGAGCATCTGTTAATGGAAATATACAATATGTAGCCGCCAATATGTGTATTAAACTGTCTATCGTGTTGGTATTACTAATTGTCACATTGTATATAAAATGTACTACACAATGTAATACTATTTACCTATAACATAAACTCACAAATGTCCGTTGAAATATTCTAAAGAAAGTGTGCGCAATGTAGAAGAACATCGAAGCGAAAATGATGCAGCAGATTCGCTTTGACATCTTTGTTTAAGGTAAAAAAAGTAATTATTAACACACACACACCTGATGTCACTCCCGATTTTTAGCTTTATGTGTACGTAGGTAGTTGTTTGTCCTGTCATACTCTGTTTTTCTTCAATATACGAATTGTGATTACCACTTTGGTATCCTCAAGCTCTTCATTCATAATTTTCGCTATCAAATTAATGATTTTGGCTTGTCTTGCTCCCATATAATTAAGTTGCTTTATAATTTTTTGACTTTGAATCATTGTTATGAAAATGTTTCCAAACACACGATGTGTGCTCTAAATTAGATAAGTTATTACTCCTTCTATCCATAAAAAAACTATCTTCGAATTTGTGAAAAATGCATAAGTGTAATTCTAATGTGTAATTGCACTTCTACATTGCTTTGTGTCTCTCTCATTTCCCGTCCACCATTTACCCATCACCTATTTTAATGTCGAATATATACCGGGTAGAAAGAACAGAACAAGCATAGACTGCCATAATTTTATGAGTAATATATGGTAAGCATAGAAAGCGTAGGATGTTAGACGTCATCGGAACTGTGTTAATGACAAATGTATACCAAAATACGACAGGACATTGTAGATCTTTACTTCTGACAGGCAACGGAATGTGACAGGGTTCAACTGGGGGAAATGGCCCCAATTATATTCCTGGTGGATAAGGAAATATAATTAAAAGGAAATCCACCAGAGATTAGCGTCTTAAAAAAACTATCCTCTCATACACATGACACCATAAATATGAATAATATTAACGTATATTTACTGGATGCTCATGAAAGACCAGAAGTAAATAATGAGGCATCAAAATGTAAGGGTTTAGTTAACAGTGATTCTATATTTACAAGAACAATACCAACAACAATGTCCTTAACATTTCAGAAATCATAATACAATTATTCATAACTAACACTGTGTTCAACTTACATTTGACATTTAAAGCTATGGAGGTCTGTACACCACTAGGATCAGCCACAGTAACAGCTTTACAAGTCAACACTTGTCCATTATCGCTCCTTCCTACACTGTATGTTAAGTCCGATATTACTGTATATATACCACTAGCTGTGATATGATTAAACTGTTCTGTAGCATTAGATGTAACATTCTTATGTCCTATTGTCCATTGTAATGTAGCTTTAGGACGACTACCTGTTGTTGTACTGGTTACAACCAGTGGTTTGGTCTCCTATATACTGCCTACATTTTCAGTAATGGTTGGTGGGAGTGATCTCACTGAAATAACAGACAAATGTTGTTACAAACAGAACGACCACCCGTTTTTGTTGTGGTTATATCCAGTGGTTTTTGTCTCCACTATGCTGCCTACATATATAGTAATGGATGATGGATATATTCTCACTGATAGGATATAGAAAATATGATAATGGTGACTGTGTGATCTCCCATTGTTTTACAGAACACAATCGATGATTGTTTCTCCTCTATGCCGTCAGTATTTCCAGTAATGGTTGGTTTGAAGGATGTTATTGAAAAATATACACATGTTGCTACTAACAGCGCGAATATTTGGAAACTTGTTGGTAGCACCACACAACTATTGAAAAAAAGTCGTTTTGATTTACATGTTTCACGTCGACGCAAATACTTTACATATGTCAAGTAATTCCATTCATAGAACAAAACATTGTCAATCAAGATGTTTCCCTCTACCAGCTAAGTATAAGTTGGAATCAATGTTTTTGCATAAACGTTTTACCCCTCAGTGATCACACTTCATATATCGAATTTAGCTATTTCATATAGTTAACAATAACATATATAATCAATCAAATAAATCCATATGTGAGTAACAGCATTGACTAACATATATCTATGTGATTCTACAGGTGAATATTCACATTTAAAACAACAGCATAGGTAATAGTGGGCAACGTTCGGATATTTGGATTTTATAAACTCGCAAATATTCCGAGAATTTTATCAAACTACAGATAATGTATAATAAGACGTTTCATATATTTCAATAGTGAGTGACGCTTAGGCGACCAAGTAAATAAGTTTACAGCTATACTATGCCGACATTAAGTTACATTCAATGAAATGATCATGATGTCCACTTTTTACTAGATTGACATGCTAGCTCTATGTGGGCAACAGCCCGCGGTTGAACATGTCGATCCAGTCAGATACATTTTACTGATTTGAAGCCAACTAGTCTTTGCTCTTCGCTTTTGCGCG
>MJUT01057526.1:0-10215 GCA_002080005.1 Gigantidas platifrons
TGATTTTGGTAACATATGGCATCATAGCAGGTGACTCTTCACATTCAATTGAATGAACATTTATATAAATTAATACCAGAGAAATCCAACTTTACAGGTCCAGGACGGACAATATATTTTACTTTATCAAGTTTGTTTTCTGGCGTTATACAATAAACAGGGTTAGGGTTTAGCGCTGCTTTTAACAATATTTCAGCTAGCTATATCTTGGTGATCAGTGTTATTGGTGGTCAACTAGAGTATCCGGAAAAAACTACCGACCTGCTGCAAGTAACTGACAAACTTTATCACATAGTTTTGTTTCGAGTACACCTCGCCTTAGCGGTATTTGAACTCACACCGTTAGTGGTCAGGCGCGTAGCTGCCCTTACGCAAAAAATCAATTGCTTGCACATCATTTCGGCAAAAAAAAAATATTTTTACTTGCACTAAAAATATTATTACTGACATGGGAAGAACCCCACTTTTTCAGTACAATTACTAATTATTATAACGTGTTTTTCTGAAGAAAGATGATATTGACCTTTTTCCGGAGATTGCTTTTACGATGACGGGTTTTTGTTCGGGTATTTATAATTTTCCGAAGTTGAGCATGGTCAACATTCAAAGTTTGAAATGAAGAAACTAGATTTTTACTTCATTCCTAAGGATGCTTCATCGAAAAAATCGTTCGATACAAGTCAAGCTGGTGTATCTGATTCTCTACCAGAGTCATTACCAAGTCCATTAGATTCACAAAATAACTTAATAAAAAAAAAAGCAAGGACTAGTTTTTTTAAATTCTTTAAAATAAATATTATTCATTATTGTCTGTAGGTATATTGTCTCATGTTTTCTTGTGAATGAATGCGAATGCCATGAAATATAATAGTGTCTCATGTTGTGAAGATAAGTGGTATTGTTGTATGATGGAGATGTATCATTTTTTTTTTGTGTTACTAATAATTGAAATATCTATAAAAAAAACAACACACACACACACACATCTTCCCTATTCTGTTGTACAAAAACTGTCTCTTAAAAGCAGACACATTCCGTACGTCAGTCCCTACTCTGTTGCTAAAACCTGTCGCGTAGAAGTAGACACTTCAAAACAGCAGCATATAACATGGAGATTTTTTTCTGAAATTGTCAAGAGTAGCTTCTTCATGTCAAACTTAAAACTTTGAATGTTGACCATGCTCAACTTCGGGAAATTATTAATACCGGAAGAAAAACCTGTCATTGTAAAAGCAATCTCCGGAATAAAGGTCAATATCACATCAGCACCGTTTTGTTGATACTTTACACCAAGCCTGGCAGCACAGCTACGACGGAGAGATCATTCTCTGCTCTCCGTCTCCTTAAAACGTACTTGGGGACAACAATGCTGCAGGACCGCCTGACTTCTTTAGCTGTACTGCATTTGCACAGAGACATAGACATTGACATCGACAGAGTCGTACGCTCATTTACTTTATGAAAATCTCCGACGGTCATATTGACTTTGGCTACGGAAATTAGATTCAAATATAAATTAAATAACGCAAACTACTATGTGTTTTGATTTTTACAACAGGAATTCATTACTTTCCAGAGGCGTAGCTGCATATACGTTGTCACGCCATGGCGTGCACATCATCAGGTAATAAAAAAAATAAGATATACAATTTATAATAATAATATTTTTCAGGGTTGTACATCACGTACATGATTTCTAATTACAACACTATTTCATTCAAGTGTTCATTTTTTCCTGGTTTCGATCCGTCTTCCGTAATTGAAATCGTCAAAGTGAAATACAACCGTATTGACATCAAAATGTGACTTGTTTCAACCTCATTTATAATAAACATTGAAATTCTTTCAAACTTCTATATCACGTATATGATCTTTAATTACAAGACTATTTCATTCAGGTGTTCATTTGTTCCTGTTCTAGTTAAAGGTCTTTATCAAACAGCTTCATGCAGTTTACATGTAATGCAGTTAGTACGTATTTAAATCACATAAAGCTATTTCTATTTGTCATACGTTAGGGAGAGGGGGTGGGGTGATTTATCAAGTACAGCAATCTGTCCTGTTTTCATGTTGGGCGGAAGTCGCTATTGTACATTCGAAATACTAATTGCGAATTTATGAAGTACGATGCACATGCTACCTGTCTAGTATATTATGTTTTTTTCTCGATCTACAGTTCACAGGAGATGTGGCTATATTGGTATTTCTTAAGACAGTGGCAAGTTATAATCCAACTAGTTTAACCCCGTAACTTTTTACTGAAGTACCTGTACTAAGTCAGGAAAGTGAGCGGTCATGTATATTGTGTGTTAGGGATATCGAATTTTCCTATTTCTACGATTTTTCTATTGAATTTTAGGAACTTTTCCGACGATGTGATACTTTTTTTTTCATTTTATTATATGTTGTGAAAAAAATTATTATGATGATGTATCTGTAACAGGGCCTCCAAGAGAAATTTTGCAAGGCGTGACAATACTGCTTTGGGGTCTGAGAACAGGCTGAAACTTCTCTCAAAACCGTGGATTTGAGTTGAATATACCAAAAATAATGGAAAAATCTAAATAAAACGTCAATGACTAAGGCTATTGGACCCTTAAGAGATTCACGGGCCCTTTCGTGGCGTTCCGTGCCCCATACCGATGTATCGGCTGAACCCTCCACTCATATGCCCTGCTTTTTACCATCCTAGATTCTGTAAATCCAGTTCTCTATCCTTCTATGGATACAATATTATGTGTTTTGTTAAGCATGTCAGTAGCAAGCGCTACTTCTGAGATGTCATTTAGTGTACTGAGACATTTGAAAACTTGTGTTAGTTCGACTATGAAGAATGACAGGTTATCGTCCCTGGGATTGATGCATATTCACCGAGATTTTGAAGTGGACTTGTACAAAGCAATAGAGGTGTTCGTATCTGCTAAGACACGAACGGCAGATTTTTGACAATTTTAAGATATTCTTGTCTATCAAAGTCATTAAAATTGTGCTTGATTCTATGTTATATGAAACCCTGAAATGGCCCCTGGTCGCACCATTTTGCATCTCGTCGAAAGTTATTATGGCGTGCACACTATTAACCCTCAGCTACGTCCCTCGTGGTGATAGGCACTGATGGCATAGGTAGTTATAAATCCAACTACTATGCAATCACTACCACGACGACCCAACTCCAAGAACGATTCTTCTGTCAAAATTCATAATTATGAACATTGACCGACAGAAAATCTAGGTAATCGATCAGACTAACACACACACACATCTGTTTGGGGTAATATGATCCATATCCTGCTCTCCACCAAACTGAACATTACTTGGGCCAACGAGATTTACACAAACAAATAACTAACATGATTCCAACTTAACAAATACTTTAAAAGACCACACGACAACTTAAGCATGATCAATACAGTTCCATTGTATGCTATAGCTTGTAGTTAGTAGACCAACATATTATATGGTAGAAGCTTTTGGTTGTAGATCATTAAGAAATTTGATATAGCGAGTCATAAAACATACAAACACATTAACAATCCCCATCTTTTATAACAGCGTAGGACCTATTTAAAGTGAACATAAACATTATAGTGATAAAATAGTTCTCTAGATTAAAATAAAAACAAATCTATATATTTGATTCCTTTGTTAATATCGTCTACCAAATACTGACCACATTCTACATAGTTTAAGATTATGTTACAACAATAAATTAACACAAAGACAAAATATATATGACTGAATGTAAGAGATGAGAAAGAATAACAATTCCAGTTTGACAAGACCTAATACACAAGAATAGATATCAAAACAACATGACATGCCACAGACATTTTGAAGTGGCAACCATCATTGGTAATAGTAAACTGTTCTTGTGTTCAAGAGCTATTTCCATCGACCACACAAACGAAATAATTTACATTGATACTACTACTTATATTTCAGCAGAAATACAAGAGCTATATAATCTGGTGATGGTTGACACAGTACGATGGTAGAAGAGACTTTAGTATTATTTCCTTCCTTGGTGTATAGTATTACAATATAGACTAATTGATATACTATCATTATGTTATTTCATCTAAATTGTCATTGTAAGAATTACCATTGTGTGACCTGGGTTCAACTCCAGGTTTTAGTGGGGACCGTGTTGGTCTGTGTTTGCTTTTTATTTGTATTTGTTTTTATTCGTTTTGCATTGCTCTGGAATGTTAATTATTGGTTGCCGCTTTTGTTTTCTCTGATGTGTATTTTCATATTTATTGTTGAATTTAAGCATATAAGCGTGCACATATCTACGCAATTATTATGTAATTTTTTAGCTAGTATATGCACACAATGAATTAGGCATCATGAAGTAGATGTTTTAGGAAAACTATTAATCTGCATAATAATCCATGTCTTTTTACTTGCTTTTTTTCTCCAGATCACAAAAGATAGATGATCTCTAGGGTTTAAGACTTTTAAATGCATAATCTTCTATAACCACATTCCTAACAATTATTGGCAAACTTTAAAACTATTAATAAGACATTTTAATTGTTTTGTTGAGCAATATATAAACGTATATGCACACTTATAATTATTGTGGATTTAACTTTGAATCATTGTCGACGAATACTGAAAAATCTCAAACGATAATGTAAGTTAGTTTTTATTTTAGTTTTTCACAGTTTTACTGACAAGCATTCTTATTATTAAATCAGGTGTGGTTTACCTTTCAATTTTTTGTTTGCTTGATGGTTTTTAACGCCACTTTCAACAATATTACAGCTAGATCGTGGCGGTCAGTTTTATTGGGGGAGGAAACTGGAGGACCCCTTTTTCAATTTAAAGAATATTATTTTATAACAAAATACTGTACTATGATATTTTAATACTGTATTTATGGTGTTTAAGCGACATTTTGTGGCGGCGAGGACGGGGTGGGGTATTGTTAGACAGTATATCACCTAGTCACTGGTTTCAAGTATTTATTGGAAAATAGAATAAGTAATTCGGAATGTTTGGTATGTTGTTGGTATTTGTGTGAAGAAATTGTTTAAAATCAGTTTTGTTTCATTTTATTATGCATAGTTCATGGTGCCGTTTGTCGAAAAGTGTCGTGCCGTCCGTCGAAAAGTGTGGTGCCGTCTGTCGAAAAGTGTGGTGCCGTCTGTCGAAAAGTGTGGTGCCGTCTGTCGACATGTTTCGGGCCGTCTGTCGACATGCTTCGTGCTGTCTGTCGACATGTTTCGTGCCATCTGTCGACATGTTTCCGGGTTTGTAATGTAACTTCTTTTGTTTGTCTTGTCCATTATTTGACGTTATAGGTAAATAGAGGAGATTAGTTCACTTAGTTGGTTTTTAAACCCAACAATTTTTCCATGCCGAAAGTTTCAATTTTCTATGACATTGTTTGCTTTGCTTGATCATAATTCTCTTATTTTGCAATACCCACATCAAGTGTTACAGTTTTCAGACACCCAAGGTCGCGAGTTTCAATGAGGAGTTTGTTATAACTGTCCGAGATATATAGCCTAAGTAGGTTTAGTGGTATTGATAAAGATACTGTATCATTGAAAATAACGCTAAGGAGACGTGATTTTGCTGTGTATAATGAAATTAGCAATGTATTCAATGGGAATTCACATACAACATGTATACAAATGCTATTCACAGTTATAATTATGCAATTATTTAAATAATGCATTTGTTCATACGGATCCACTGGTGACATATTCATTGGAAACTACTGAATGAAAATCGCACTCTTCCTGCTTCATATATCAAATAACGATTTCGTTTAAAATTACTGACGTCATTAATATTCTAAGGCTATCGTTAATATTATTTTACTGCATATTATTTCATTTGTTTATATCGGAGATAACAAGGATAGATAATGGACATGTCAGGGTAATTATTATGTGATCCTAACCATTAATTGTATATTTACAAACATTAATTTTCGACAATTTAATCAAATAAATGGTATGTTGTCTTTATCTACTCACAGAAGTTAAAGTGCAATATACCTTTTTTTCATTCCAGAGGTTGAATATTGGTACTTTTATTACTAATATTAAATAATGTACTCATTACTGCTTAACCTTATTAAGCTGTTTCTTATTCTAATATATACGAAATATATCAATCATCATAATAATATTTGCCAAGGGAAACTCACTGTATCTAGACTTGTTTGAAGATTTAAGTAACTCTTGTTATTTCTGTTTGTATAAACTGGAGGTACATATTTATGACGTATTATATATATCTTATGAAGGTCTAGGGGTATTTTACTTAAAACTAAAAACAAAATCGAAAGAATGGAAAGCCTAATAATTAAAGTTTTGGTAGCAATAAAGCCAAAGTGCCTAAACAGGATAGCCAAAAATAGGCTAAGGTCACCTATGCCTGAGGGGGGAGAACCTTAGTTTTAATAATAATTACATTATTTAAGAACTGTAAATTTCAGTAATAAATATATCTAATAACTATGTCAGTGTCAAAGCACCGACTACAAGGCGGATGAGACCCTCGGGGACTAATAGTCCATCAGCAGAGGTATCGACACAGTGATAGTAATAAAAACGTAGATATCAAATTTAGTGCACACGACGCGTTTCTGGAATAATCCTCATCAGGTCCGCTCAAAATCGAAAGTTATATAAAGTTCCTAATAGAAAAAAATGTTCACTGGCAAAAATATTAACAAATCATAAAGCATGACATTTTATTAGGAATCTTTAAAACTTTAGAGATATCTCTAAAAGAATATTCATCAGTTATTTTTGAAAACATTGTAACATATATCTATAAATGAAATAAAAATATCTATAAAAGTACTGACTATATCTAAAAATGATGAATTTAAAAAGTTTAATTCCAAATTGAGAAATTTTAAATAATTTGTAATACACCTTATAATGTTTTAATGACATCTGTCGTTCTCTTAATATAAAAATGAATCATTGGTGACATATATTATTCTCTAAGTAAATATAATGGCTTAATGGAACTATTTGTTTTATTTTCTTCCGTACTGCAGTTTTTTTAACTGAAATTCCTTTCCATCTCCTGTATATTGTGGAACTAATATCCACGATTTATTTAGTATGAAAAATAATAACCAATCTACTACCAACAGTTGCATTAACTACGGTATTTTTATGCTGTGTAAACTGGTGACAAAATAAAGGTACTTTATTAAACCTCAACAGGTCTTATTCCCACACCGTGTTTCATAGCTGAGGAAACATCCACTATTCTAAAAGGTAGAACATTAGGTTGTCGTTTACTTGTCTGTATTTTACTGACTGTGTTACTGTTAATTATTAAACTTCAGGATACCGACTACTTGTATTTTGCCGATGGCAAACGATGGATAAAAATCTGAAGGCAGTAACATAAACTTTTTTAATCCGTAGTGATAATTAAATAGACAGCGTAAAACGGACATTTATTTAGATGCAAAATGTAAAAAAACGTTCTAAATGTGGAGAAAACCGGAGAAACCACCGACCTGTCGCAAGTGACGACTTTATCACAAAATGTTACACCTCGCAAAATATTTCGTTTTTCCATTCAGAGCCAAAGTAGAAAGTTTTGTTGTACTCGATATCCTATATGTCGCTTACTGTTTTGTAAATATGGTACCCCCTCTTTCTCCTCCCCCAAATGCATGGTGATCTGCGATGGCGGAACAAGTATATTAATAACACTAATATTGCCAGACGAAATGTGATATATAATTTTTTTGGAGGGGTAAATTCTACCAACAACATGACATCCGACGAGTTCCTGTTTTACTTAATGGAATGACCTGTTATCTCATATAGTACATTCACAAATACGTATTTTACAGGGAAGAAGCACATCCCAATGAAGAAATAGGAACCAGCACATCTAGTGATCCATCTACTACATATTGTACGATCACCCCTATTCCGAAACCTGTAATAAGTGATAGCCAGGTAAGTAACGAAAGGTCTAGCAGTGGCAATGCGGATTTTATTGTGAGTATATTTGTCTTAGAAATTTGAAAAACGTTTCATTACCTGAAAACACTATATTTTAAGCTTTTAGAGAAAAGTTTGAAGATACCAAAGGGGTAATTAAGAAGACGAAATCGAAGGACAGACAACCCAATGGTGAAAAGAAAAAAGAAGCAAAAGTACAAACAATGATATAGAAAAAGCTACAAAGAAAACTAAAGATTTAGCAACACGAACCTCACTAAAAACGGGGAGTTAACTCAGGTGCTCCGGAAATGTAAATAGTGTATGCTTCACATGTGACACCCATCGAGTAAGTCTTGTTATAAACCTTGTGACATGTCGTTAATGAGGAAATGACAGAAGTGTGATTGTGATCAACGGAATGTAGTCATCTGCTATACAGTAAACCAAGTCATGGTGGTGACCATAAAGCTTTCGTAGTATTGACTTTAACTAAATCACTATAAATCATTGGTTCAGTGCTTCCTTGTTATCAGCACAACTCATGAAATCATTATAGGAACCACAGGCTTTGATATCTTGGATCAACTTGTGATATTTACTCCATATGCAAGTGATGCTGGAATGTTACTACTAATTAATGGAAAGTTCACAAAGGAAAAATTAAAATCATCTCTTGTTGTAAAGTTTCGCTTTAAACAGGCCATCACTGTCAATTTCGAGGTGTATATCAACGCACGAAGGTATTTGTTTATGGGTTCAAAGTAGAACTCTTTTATGACAAGCCTATTTACTTATCTGATCCCAGTTATCAGATGTAGTTAGCGAAGCAGAGATTCATACATTTATACTGAAGATAATTCTACAGTCAGCTTAGACACCTTAAAGTTGTACAAATAACATAATTATCAGTTGAATACCATAAAATCACAATGAAGACCTGACTATAATCAACTTCTCGGATGCCACAAATTTCTACTGATGACATATCTACAATCAATCAGTTGCTCAGATGCCACAAATGTCAACTGATGACATATCTGCAATCAGCTGCACAGATGGCACACATTTCTACTGATGACATATCCACAATAAATCTGCTGTTCAGATGCCACACATTTCGACTGATGACATATTTACAAATAGCTGCTCAGATGCCACAACTTTATACTGATGACATATCTACAATCAGCTGTTCAGATTCCACAAATTTCTACTGATGACATATCTACGATCAGCTGCACAGATGCCACAAATTTCTACTGATGACATATCTATAATCAGGTGCTCACATGCCACAAATTTCTCCTGGTGACATATCTACAATCAATCAGCTGTTCAGTTGCCACACATGTCTCTTGATGACATATCCACAATCAATCAGTTGCTCAGTGCCAAACATTTCTATTGAAGATATATCTACAATCAGCTGTTCAGATGTCACACATTTCTACTGATGACATATCTATAATCAGCTGCTCACATGCTACAAATTTCTACTGATGACATATCTACAAACAGCTGCTCAGATGCCACAAATTTATACTGATGACATATCTACAATCAGCTACTCAGATGCCACAAATGTCTACTGATGACATATCTACAATCAGCTCCTCAGATGCCACACATTTCTACTAAATACATATCTATAATCAATCAGCTGCTCAGACGTCACAAATGTTTACTCAAGACATATCTATAATCAATCAGCTGCGTATATGCCACAAATTCTACTGATGATATATCAATAACCAGCTGCACAGATGGCACACATTTCTACTGATGACATATCTACAATCAGCTGCACAGATTTCTACTGATAAAATATCCAAAATAAATGAGCTGTTCAGATGTCACAAATTTCTACTGATGACATATCTACAATCAGCTGTTCAGATGCCACACATTTCTACTGATGACATATCTACGATCAGCTGTTCAGATGCTACAAATTTCCATTGATGACATATCTACAAGCAATGAGCTGCTCAGATGCCACACATTTCTACTGATGACATATCTACGATCAGCTGCTCAGATGCCACAAATTTCTACTGATGACATATCTATAATCAGGTGCTCACATGCCACACATTTCTCCTGGTGACATATCTACAATCAATCAGCTGTTCAGTTGCCACAAATGTCTCTTGATGACATATCCACAATCAATCAGCTGTTCAGCTGCCACACATTTCTATTGATGACATATCCATAATCAATCAGTTGCTCAGATGCCAAATATTTCTACTGATGACATATGTACAATCAG
>MJUT01057528.1:101-20065 GCA_002080005.1 Gigantidas platifrons
TGATGTAGTGTATTACAGAGACACGTCGTGTGCTCTAGATTTGATAGAATATATCTGGCTCTGAGAGTACCTGATGTAGTGTATTACAGAGACACGTCGTGTGCTCTAGATTTGATAGAATATATTTGGCTTTGAGAGTACATGATGTAGTGTATTAGACGTGTGCTCTAGATCTGACACCTATGTGTTTATTATAAAACATTGCATACAGTAAGACTAAACAACACAATTTAAACATAAAATAGCAATTAGATGAACTAATATTAAACCTTAGAAATGGAAAAACGAAAAGGCACCAATGAAAATCAACATCAGAGAAACCCGAAGGGGCAATCGGGAATGGACAATCTAGAGACAATGGCAACATTCGGCACACAAGACACAAGAAACCTAATATACCAATTACAGGAGATATTATAAAACGTTTCATACGGAGGTAAAACGATAGAAATGAAACGTATAATTAAACTAAATGATATGGTACAATAACTTCCTACAGACTGACAAGACAACTAATGAAACATGAAACCTGAAATACAAATGATAGATTAAATAATTCAAACAATTACATCCGACAGTAAAACGAAACTTATGAAACATACACTACCAATTAGTACAAATAAACACCACCGAAAGACAAATAAAGAGGTACAATATGAAAAACGATACAATATCATTGGAGTATAAACACATAGTATATGAAACTGTTCAAAACATTACGTATCGATAGACAAAATGAGATAAATGAAAGAAAAAAGAAATAGGAAGATTTTCATCTCCTTATGCAATGAGTGTATCATCATCAGTTCCTACAGTCTGTACCGAAACAAATGTTGGAGATATTCAGAAGCTGTAAATCCAGGAAAGACAGACAATACAATGGTCAAAAGAAAACAAGACAAAGGGTTAGAAAATATCTACGAAACACTATACAGAAAAATGATGATTCAGTAACAGGGACCACACTAAAAACCGCAAGTGAACTCAGATGTTTCGGAAGGGTAAGCTATTCCTGCTCAACTAATGGCCATTATCGTGTTACAAAGTGATGAATGGGGAAAGGGCCGTTGATGTCCATATATTGCGCAATATTTTGGAACATTTATTATGTAACATGGTTTATCGTTGACATCCATTAGATCGATGACTTTCCACGATCATTTTATTTCTTTTACAATAAATCTGGCCTCCAAATGAACGAGTATTTCGTGAATGTATTTAATCAATACACTGACAAATGTAATGTAGTATTGTAAGGTTTGTATAAAGTAATCACAATTTATCGTGATCATTCTATCATTAAATGCATGCATAAAAACCTCCAGATGTTATTTCAGGCTGATTATATTGTATTTTATATTTTAATTTTAATCCATTAACTTTTGAAGTTGATCAAATGCTCAATGAAAATGAAAACTGTTGCTAAAACAGTATTTAATCACATAAGTAATTAACCCGATGTTATTTTAGAAGCTGTAATATGACTATATTTACCTCACGGAGTAAACAAATTTAATTATTCTTGTCTTCGCTTTAACCAATCATTCATTTTTTGAAAACATGATATATATTAATAGAAAATGACTAGTAGGATGATATATATCAAGATTAACTCTACGGATATTAGATAGTGTCTAATTATTTAAAACAGCTTATGCACAAGATACAGATTTCGTTTCACTAGCATGTATCGTCAGCATGTCTCACAGACTATAAAAGTACAACTGACCTAAATTACATTGTGGTGTGTCTGACCAACATTGCATCGAAACTCCCTCTGTATATAGCTACTAAAATGATAAGGTTTGTTGGTAACTTGCGAGAGATCGATGGTTTTCTCCGGTTTCCCCCACCAATAAAACTGACCACCACGATTTAACTGACATATTGTTGAAAATGGCGTACGTAAAACACCTCTAAAATGATGGCACTCTCAGTTCACAAGCATTTCCATTGTGCTGTCCATATTGTGCTGCTTATCTCTTAGTTCTTACTAATACAACAAAGTAGGATATATGACTCACAAGACTTCAGATGAAAGAACATATGCATTGTTTTCTACAAAATGTTGGTAAAATATGGTATATTGACTTTGCTTTATATCATATTTCATTGCAATTTTCCAAGTTTTCCGGTTGTTGACTGATTTTGTCTGTTTGATAATTTATGAGTTTTGACTTTCCCTTTGGAAGATTGCTCGGTGTTCGATAATTTTGTTATTACCCTTATTTGCTTATGAGTCGAATTGTTATTGCTATGCCATCTGTTAGCCAAATAATACAAGTTGCGAAGAACGAAATCTTCACATTTAATATCAAACTCACATAGAGAGTCGACAACATGAATAATATATATCTCACTACCTTATTTAGAGAACCAAATATTGTCCATTCTATGTTAAAATATTGTATCTCTATACACTTATAATCTCTCTTACATGTTATGGCTATTCAGAAAGCTTTTTTGTTCCACTAAATCATGATTTTACCAGGTCTAAAATGCCATCAAATATATATAAGGGTTACGATTCTATTTGACATAGATCATACACAAATGTATGCTGATGTACGTTAACATGGAATTTAACATGCAGAGGACCCTTGTAAATTGGTCTAATTTGTGTTCAATCCAATTGTTATCATATTTAGCAATAAAATATGTTTAATAAAAAAAAATGGAATTTATCTATCCGAATATAGCTGATTGTTTAACGTTAACATGAGACAACCGCCATCTGTACTCTGACTAGGTTACCGGTCTTGAGACAACCGCCATCTGTACTCTGACTAGGTTACCGGTCTTGAGACAACCGCCATCTGTACTCTGACTAGGTTACCGGTCTTGAGACAACCGCCATCTGTACTCTGACTAGGTTACCGGTCTTGAGACAACCGCCATCTGTACTCTGACTAGGTTACCGGTCTTGAGACAACCGCCATCTGTACTCTGACTAGGTTACCGGTAGTGTTAACATCTGACTGTGATAAAATTGTGAACAACATGAGCTCCTATAACAATAACAAAAAATATAAGTGTAACTTAATCCTGCTCCATTGTGTCATCGGTCGTAACCCCCTCTTTACAAAGTAAGAATTTCTTATAATGGACATCAGAGCGTAATCATTGACCATGTTTGCGTCAGAATGATTCGTCAATTTTATCATATCTATGCTAATAAATTTCCAGGGTCAATGCATTAATTACTCTCTCAAGAAACTGATTACTTTGTGATTTGTATTTCAAAAGAGACATACGCTATTAATATCTGAAATGTCCTTGTATATTTAGTAATCGTACCCATTCCAATACGGTTTGTTGTTCAGTATATACATCTGTTCAAGGATAAAAGTGACACTGGAATATGACCTTTAGTAGTCATAAATGATCAGTTTAAGGATTCATATTTACTAGTGTGCAAACTATATGTTACAAATATATGAAATAAATGTTTCGTTTGTAATGTCTTAATGAGTAGCTGATTCACTAAATGTTCTTAAAGAAGCTACTCAAACAAGGTTACGTTGCTCCTAGGTTGAAGTCATCGCTACAAAAATTATACGGTTGTCATCACAATCTAGCTGACCGTTACGAAATGTCTATATCTCAAATGACAATGATTTTTTTTACTTTTTACGTAGATGTTTTATGTCCTCTATCAGTGCTATGACTTTTACAGGGATTTACTGTAAATATGAGCAACACGGAGGGTGTATTATAAGAAGGAGGAACTGATTATCCTTCACGAGCACCTGCGTTCACTCCTGTATTATAAGAAGGAGGAACTGATTATCCTTCACGAGCACCTGCGTTCACTCCTGTATTATAAGAAGGAGGAACTGATTATCCTTCACGAGCACCTGCGTTCACTCCTGTATTATAAGAAGGAGGAACTGATTATCCTTCACGAGTACCTGCGTTCACTCCTGGTTTGTTCGTGGTCCGTGTTGCTCATCTTTTTATTTTTTTCCATTGTCTATCTACGTCTTCAGTTTCGTGTTGTGATGTCCTTTACGATTTCCTCATATAAACGATGTTCGGTTCGTCTTTACCTTATATTTAGTATATAACTCCAATAAACAAATAGGTTTTTTTAACTTTGTTATTTGAATTAATAAATTGTACCTTGTCATTTGAAATTAATAAATTGATTTTGTCTATTTTTGTTCTGTGTTGTCAAATCAGCAAATATTTATAATTCAATGATAAGCGTTTGGTATTTTACTTTACTTTAATGTGTGATTTTCTACCAACATTTGATATCAATTAAAGACTTGTGACGTCACACCATTGCCATACGTCGGAACAAGATGGTGGCATCACAAATCATATAATACCATTGACATTTTATTTCTGAAAACATAAATGCACGATGCATGATTAATTTCGTCTGACATTTTGGGAATACTTATATTGATACGTTTTTTCAGAATCTGATATTCCGATCATACAACTTCTACTCCTGCTCAACAATCATCCAATCAGAAACCTATATATTGGATGCAGTGCTATGATTGGTTGTTTTTCGAGTACGAGTACAGATATAAAGCTTAAATGTTTAGCAACCCACTTCCATCAGTTTTATTCTGATTTATTAGTGTCGATGTGTCTACCAGGAAATTGATTATGTTTCATATCTCCTACCATCGGTACATTAAATATATCTATAATCCAATCAGATTCGAAAAAATTAAGTGTTAATGACATTTTATATGCAGCATACAAACTAGAGGGAACAATATAATTCTGGACACACTAATGCAACAAACAAAATGATTTAAGCAAAACATAAACTAGAGCATTTCGAGAGAACTGTGTATATCTTGACACAACAATACAACAAACAAATTAACTAGGTAAAACATAAACTAGAGCAAGTACCAAAAACAACATTACTGTAATCCAGATACAACATTCCCACACAATTGATCTCGATACAATAAAACAAGAGGGTCCAATACAATTTCAGACACAGTACAACAAACTCAATGATCTAGGTAAAACATAAACCAGAACAGTTATAGAGAGCAGCACACTTTCAGATGAAAGACACTTGATTTTGGGTAGAACATCAAATACAGGGAGCAACACAATTCCGGAAACAAGAATACAACTAAAAACCTGATGATCTAGGTTTAAGATAAAACAGTATACTTTCAGGTTCAACACAACTGATATAAGTTTAATATAAACTAGAGGGATTGTCAGTAATCCACAACACATCAATACACACCATAAAATGATATCAGGGAAAATGGAAGCTTGAAAGAGTAGAACAAATCCGAATAAAACACTACAATGTAATCAGCGTCTCTCTTTAATACAACTAATATTATACAAATGAAAACGCTTGTGTCACGCAGGTTTAATGTAGTAAGCATATTGCTCAATATTAGAACGTTCTTTATAGCAAAGCTGATCACCTATATATATTTGAGGGTTTACATATGGACCACACTTGCATTACTTCACTAAGAGGGTAAGATTGGCTATACAAATATATTAACCCCATCATATTATACTGAGGTACCTTAACCAAGCTTGTTAGATCAGTTGTCATCTATCTGTGTGTTTGTCTCTGTGTCTATGACTTTTCGATGATTGAAGGTTGAAGGTGATTGTTCGTTTTGATGATATTGGTGAAATTGATAACCATCACTGTGTAAACCTTCTATGCACAGTGCAATATATTTTGTTTGTGTCATTTTATTTATGCAGTCGAAGCAATAAAGAATATTACAAATCTGGATAAAATACTGCAATACATTAAATTATATAGATGTAATATATAACATATATACTTTAAACATATTTTATTGTCATACAAACCAAGACAAATGGATAAGACAACTTATGAAGTCTTTTTTTGTGCTTTGTTCATATATATATCATGTGGGTTATGTCATCAAGTACTCAAAATGTATGTGGGGAAAAACATGGACATATAAATATGCCGTAAGGATACATATGATTAACTAAGCATGCAGAATAAGGATATACGTGTAAACATGTCGTGAATGAAGCAATCAAAAAACGATTCATGCATGCACATAGAGTTCCCTTTGTTTATTAAGTATACTGTGTATGTACGAAAACATAAAACTGGCGTACAACAACATGTAAGCATGCCGTACACGTTGTCAATTGAGCATGGTGTATGTATGTTTGTAGGCATGTCTCTCCCCATGCGCGCGTGTGTGTGTGATACATTCGGAAAAATAAACATGACACGTAGTCAATTGAATGCATCGTGTATGTATGAAACACCAGCTTCTGTAAACATGTCGTGAATGAAACATGAGGTCATGTCGTTTTTAAAACATTTGGATATCTAAGCATGCCATGCGTGAATAATTTTACCCATCAAACTGTCCTAGATGGCACATTTAGCCTGGAAAACATATGGTTACAATATTTGCGTCCAGATAAAACCTTGATAGAGGATTGCTTCTAACTAGGAAGTTACTGAACCAAGGGTTCCTATTGGATAAATTGTAGCCATCACTTTGAAAGTTTTACGGTCGTCACCATGACTTGGTTGATCGCTACAGAATGACCATAGATATGTTCCGCTTGTCTTAATCACTTCCTGACACTTTCCTCATTATGGACGCATCACTCGGTTGGGATATGGCGTAACACGACGACGGCAGGAACTGCTAACACTGCCGGATTTGATTCCCGGATCTTGTTGGGGTCCGTGTAGCTCGTCTTTTTTCTTCTTTTTTTTTGGTGCTTTGTTTGTCTTCTTCCTGTGCCCTATGTGCCCAACGTTTGCATTGTCTCTGGATTGCACATTCTTTATTGTCCCTTCTGCTGAGAAAATAAATACTACTGCCTGTCTCCATGGTAACCATGATAGCATAGCAATCATAAAAAATATATTTTATTGTCTGTCTCTATCGTATTCTCAGTGTATGCATTTGGTTTAAAATCAGCTGCGAAATATGTTGTACTGTCTATTTCTATGGTAACCATAAGGTATACATTTGGTCTACAATCATGTGTGAAATAGATCTTACTCTCTGTCTCCATGTTAACCATAAATAACAATCAGAAAAAAAATGTCTTACTCTCTGTCTCCTTTAAAATCAGAATGTATTCATATAAATCAGAATAATATAGTACATTGCCCATCTCTGTGTTGACATAAGGTTGTATACTGCCAATTGTGAATTTCAGTTCTTTATTAACTGACATTAATAATTTAAATTGTAATAAACAGCAACAATGTACATATGATTTACAGAATAACTGTTGTATACCTACTTACTTATGACAAATATAATGGAAACAAAATAAACACAGATACAAATGTGTACCTACAAATACAAATAAAGAGATAAATATCATTCCTTTTTATACACATTTGTATAAAGCTTAATAATTTGAATTTGAAATACATTTGTAGAAACATTGAACTTTCACCAATGAAATAAATAGAGACTGTTTAGTCTGGTGCCATTTTATTAGTATAAGTCGTAATATCCGCATGTCAAATAAATGAACAATTTAACATCGCTTTACAAAAATATCTTTTGTTGGTTCCTGCAGTTCAAATACAATACAAAGCTAAAGTATAATTACCGATATCTGGGGGGAGGGGGTTGGAGTGGGTGCTTGGAAAGCCGTGTAGGATATTGTGATGAAAGACAGCTCTAGGTACAATGTAGTCAATATTGTACTTTTATAATTTTACAATCCCTTTTTTTAGTATGATGTTTACGTAAATGAATAGATTATTTTTCAGTTGTTAGATATTTGAAACAAAGTTTTGAGGAACATTATAATCTTTTGAATTTCATTTCCTTTGATAGAAATATTAAGGTTTATATGTCTGCTAAAATCATGTCAACAGTCCCCACTTTGATCATGAAATATTATAAGTCATAACATATTAATTATACTTCAATTTTCTGCATTCGTCTTAATACAAAATGGTTCTTTGATCGGAATACCTGAGACGTACACTCTTTGATGTTACTTAGGATTTCGTCATCTTTTGCAAAAATCGAAAATTGATTACCATGAAGTACTAATTACATATATGTCTGTAATTATTATATATTATGTAATATTATTTTGCGCTATATAAAAACAGAGGAATCATCTTTCGATGTAGCTACATAGATTAGGGTAAAGAGTGTCCTTACATGGCATTTTGCCATTAGTCTGTAGGAATCACGTGATCAAGGTCTGCATACAATATGGTAAGAGTGTCATCACATGATATTTTGTCAGTCTGTAAGAATCACGTGATCAAGGTCTGTATATATAATGGCAAAGTGCGTTCTTACATGACATTTTGTCATTAGTCTGCAAGAATCACGAGATGAAGGTCTACACAGATTGTGGTAATTGGTGTCCTTACAAGACTTTAGGTCATTAGTCTGTACGAATCACACGATCAAGGTCTACTCCGTCATATGCATAGTCATAAGTTATCATAAGGTAGAATATAACTGCTGTGATTAAGTGTAAATATGTGGAGCATGAACACCTTACCTTTCCGGAGCACCCACAATTTAGTGAGTTCCTGTAGCTCAATTCTTAGTGTTCTGCGTAGTGCATTGTAGATCATTGTTTTTCCTATCGTCCGATTTCTTTTGGCTATGGTATTGTCTGTCTTGTTTTGATTTACAGCCTATGATTGCCCCAATGGTATTTACAAAAGGGTTATTTGTACCCCTTCCGTCTTCATTTCAATGTGTTTTTCTTCCTCTTAACTAACAAATATATCTTTTGTACATTCCCGGTTTGATTCTAACATGAGAGGTTTTCATATCTTTTATATACGAGTTCCTTCCCTTACGACGAGCCAAAATGGTACCGGGACTAGCAAGAGCAAAGGAGAGAACAACGAATTTTAGTATAGTTTTGTTCTTCATAATTTATATATATTTGAAAATTGTAAAAAAACGGAGATAATTTTATAACAATTAGAAGTAACAAGTCTTGAGAGAAAAATAATGAGAGACATTATTTTAATTGAACTTTTACTTGCATGAAATTTAGTCATTTAAAGCAACGAAAGCGAAAACGTTCCACACAGAAAAAGTAGAGGTTTTTAGTTGTTAAAGTGGCGACATGCTGTTGTATACCATATACGGGTCTGTCCTGAATCATCTGTTTTCTAATTGAAATCTATCCTCTTGATGATGTGGTTATCTACTTGAAGGGTATTTTGTTTTACAAAGGAAAACAAAATCAAATAGCAAAATCATTTTATTTGAAATGGATACATATCAATGATAATTACTCAACTCTTAGCAAACACATATATTGTCCTTGCTCTCTCATTTTGAAGGTGTTCATGTTTAATTGCTCTTTTTATAGTTTACGTAAGTTTTGCAACAGAACATCCTATGAGTATATACCTGTTCATAATATATTTGATTTGTAGTGTTTAAACAATTACAACATATGAAATATTGAAATACGATTGGTCAAATCGTAACAAGGTGTTGCCACAGTATTACAAAATTTACATGTTTCAGGTTCAATGTCTCACTGGATCGTTCTAATAGAGAAATGTGTGGTCAATATCTCTACGCGTAAGGAATCGTGTATCCACCCCATTAAAATGTCACTATATGTAATTTACCAGAGGAAGCATGTTGTTCAATCCCATTCATAAACAGTTGTGAATAAAATATGTTTAAAAAACAAAAACCAGAGAAAATATAATCAAGGATATTACATATATAATAAGGATAATTATAGCTATTTAAAGCTCTGTTTAGACAATTTTATCATTATGATCATCATAACATATCACTGTTACATTTTAAAATCAAAATAACAACCAGTATCATAGGTAATAAGTTATAATATATAGTTCATTGTCTTTACATGTATTATACTTTGAATGAAATATATCATAAACAACGTACATTGTAAAATTGTTCAATAATAAACTTCTTTGTGTAAAATTTATATAGCAAAATAAAATAATTATATAATATAAATATATCCAAGAGAAGTTTGAAGATGTCAAAGGGCCAATCAGAATCCGTATATCGAAAAAGAACAGAGCTTGTGGTTCCTATCATGATTTCCTTGAGAAATGATTAGTGCTATCAAAGAAGCTTCTGAAAAAGTGGTTGCATGACTTCGAGCATTTTACGGTCGTCGTTATGACTTGGTTTATCGTTACGAATTATCCGTCTCATAGATGACGACAGATATGTTCCGTTTGTTATAATCACATACCATCATTTATCTTATTCATGATTTATCACCGGTTTGTAACTAAGAGTGACATGACGGGAGCCACTAGTAGAGCAGGCACTGCTTGTTTTTCTGGAACAATAAACATATTTTTTTATTGGATATGGAAGTTATATATAATTGTATATTTATTTAATACCATGAAATACCACATTGAAAGCTGCAGGGCTAGATTTTTTTTTGCATCTTCCAGGTAAATTATTTTCTATTAAAAAAGGAGGCAATCAATGTTTTCCATAAAAAAACAATACTGTAGCCCAACTCCCTTTTCCGCCCGAAAAGTGAAATGATTGTTCCCTAAACATGGAAGTTCTACAGTAATGATATGTTTCACATTGCACGCGGACATGAACGTGACCAACCAACACGTTAACGATAGAATGACGTCAGCACTATATCATATATGGTACTTGTTGAGAAATTAGACTGCTATGTATTAATAGACACACAATTAATTCACATAAAATAAAATAGAAAAGTAGGAAGCATAGGAAATGTATAGGTAGTTTAACAGTGTTAGAGGTTAACAAAGTAATATACCAGATAACTGGTTTGTCATGGTTCTCTTTAAATGTCCATGTTTCTGTTTTATTGCTGTGCTAGGGATGTAAAGTCTACATAAAACGGGAATATCATACAATTTGTTGTTTGTAATAAGATAAATAAGCCCATTATATAATAGATGTCAAATCCGGTAGTTAAACATGCAGTAATACATATGTTTACGTAGGCTAAGTCTGTATAATATCTAAAATGGGTCATTGTGTCATCCAAACTTGCCATGGTTTATATGTCCTCTTGTATTGACGAACCGTTATCTGAATAGAGTTAATGTCTGCATCGGAAGTGAAAGTTCGTTCATGCCATCTTGAATTACTCTATTCCTTACCTGGCAAAACATTCTATTTTGTACCTTTATGACGATTGAAAGCCCTTTTATATATGGTTTTAGTAGAATCTTATTCTAAGAGAAATGTTGATAATTGCTCCCTGTAATAACTTATATCATACGTATGACAATGTCTGTGTCACCAAGATGTAATATATTGTCCATAATGTTCAAGATTATAGCGTTCTTGATAATAACAATGTCAGCCCACTTATATCTGAGGGTTGACATTTTGCATATCCGCATCACTTCACTAAGAGGGGATGTTTGAACCCATAAAACTAGTTTAACCCCGCCACTTGTTATTGAAGTGCCTGTACCAGCACGATTTTCCTATTGGATTTTGAAAATGTTCCAACATCGTACCATAGTTTTGTTTTTCATTGTATTTCTGTAATTTGTGCTTAGACATAAAACTACATAACGGTCTAAAATTTGAACAACATTCTTTTTGACATAAAAAAGAATATTTACATAAAAACATGATGATATATTTTACAAGTAAAACACCTTTAGCTGTGATTAATTAGAATAGAAATAGCTATATCATTAAATATGCAGTTTTTCATAATGACCTAAAAAGCTTAAGTAGAATAATTGTTGTCAAGGCTGTATTTAATATCATTTTCAGTCGTTTCTAGGAAAATCTACTTTTTTCTAATTCTAGCTATGATTAAGACAAAAATTGCAAATTATTGATAAATTGATAAACCAGCATGTTGCTTAATAAGAAATCATCAATAATAGATAGTTCAGGAAATGTCTAGAATATATCTCTTACATGAAACAAGACAATGATATATTATATAAATACAATAAGGATGTATGCATTACTTCTTTGAGTCGCCATGATTATTTAGTAAAACAAAGAAACAACACATTCTCCAATGGAATTTATTTTCTGAAGAACAAAATACGTCCGAGTTTTGATTTCTCGAACAGACATGTTGCCGACTGTTGATCATTTACAAACAACGATTATAAAACACAACCATGTCACCAAATGATATTACAATTAATATTCTACAGCTACGTTATGATATAATACAATAACACAGTTTTATTTGTACGTCTCATTTAGCACTTCTTCATTAGTAATTCTGTCTATGAAGAAGTGCTAAGAAGAACAGAGACCGGAAGTAAGTTGTGTGTTAAAATCAGAGAGAAGCAAGCAGGATTGTGTGGACATATCATAAGGAGAGGTTCATAGTGAGGTGTACTCGATACAATATCTTGTGATTTAGTTTGCCAGTGACTTCCGACAGGTCGGTGGTTTTTTCCGGATACTCTGGTTATGTCCACCAATAAAACTGAAATAGGAGTAAATAGTAAAATTTAAAACAAAGAAGATACCAAACCAATAGAACAGTAGAAACTGAAGTATAATGGATACCTTAAGCACACAAATACATGACTATTTTTATATATTATACTTTACGTTTTTATTTTCCCAATTTGTCTTTGTTAGCGCAGCCTGTCAATATTTTAGTATATTGACCGGTCAATATTTTAGTTTATTGCATTCTGGTGAGGGAAATATGAAAATGTATTCATCCAAGAGTATCATATTCCCCGAGTGCATCGCCCGAGGGGAATATGATACTCGTGGGTGAATAAATTTTCATATTTCCTGTTCCCACATGCTATAAATGTTTTATTAAACCGAATGAAACCAAGAAAACACATATTTGTAAAATACTGCTGGCAAACATATTCTAAGTCCATTGGAACGTTGTCTCAGATATTTAAAAACCACATTGTAACGATTGCCTGCAAATGATGCGTTCCGAGTGTATCTGACGTTTTCCTGTCAAAGAAGATACCTCTGGTGGGAAAACCCGTGATTTTTACCCATTGTCCAATCAATTTAATCTATATATGATATTTACTATATGAGGTATAATAAATGTATAATATAGACAGAGCCCGATCAATATAATGTGTTCTTCGGATTTTGTCCGAACTCGTTTTTTGTCATAGATATACAATAACAACAAATGTCGTCTGATAAGGGTAATAACAAAATTACCGAACACAGAGCAAGCTTCCAAAGGGAAATTCAAAACTCATAAATCAATAAACAGACAAAATCAGTCAACAACCGGGAAACTGGAAAACCGCAATGACCCTGACAGATTTGCAAGTTTAGATGAATCTCAACAACAACAAATAACAGAGGCAAAAGATTCAGACAACACAAAAAATGCTACGAAGTTCACAATAAGGACATTTAACAGAGACAAAAGATTCAGACAACACAAAAAATGCTACGAAGTTCACAGTAAGGACATTTAACAGAGGCAAAAGATTCAGACAACACAAACAATGCTACGAAGTTCGCAGTAAGGACATTTCGTTCTTATCTGACTGCAAAGAATGTATCGTTAGATTTTGAGAACTTTTCAAAAGCCGAAATCGATACCAAACTTCGATGTTTTTATGTTGAGCTCTGCAATGCAAAGGGAGAATTATACAAGCGCACATCGTTGTTGTCGATTCATAGTGGTATTGGTCGTCACTTGTCCAAACTCAATTCATTTGACATTACAAAAGATATTGAATTTAAGTCGTCCAACGACATATTTACTTCCATGTCGAAATTAACCCAACGAGAGGGAAAATGTAATGGGATGCACAAGGAAGGGATTGAATCCGAGGACATTGACAAAATGTATTCATCTCTTGCATTTAATATAGACACTCCTTCTGGCCTTTTAAACAAAGTCTGGTTTGAGCTTTTTTTATATTTTTGTAGACGCGGGCATGCAAACCAACGAGACCTGTCACCTGGTATGCTTGAAATTAAAACACGACCAAGGCAAGGAGTTTGTATGCCAGGCGATATCAGAAGTCATCAAAAATGATCAGGGTACGTTGGCAACAGATACAGACAACAAGACGGTTCGCATGTACGAATCCGGAACTGATATGTGTCCGCTGAAAAGCTATCGGAAATATTTATCTAAGCGTAATACTGCATGTGATGCACTTTTTCAAACACCTAGAGAAGCGTTTAATGACAGTGATGGTGTATGGTATGAAAAACGCCCCCTTGGCATAAATAAACTTGGTTCTATGATGTGTGAAATCAGCAAAATTGCATAACTGTCGACAACAATACACGAACCATTGTATCCGCGCAACTGCGATAACGACTCTTGATCAAGCTGGCTTTGCATCTCGTCATATCATGTCTGTTTCGGGCCATAGAAGTGAAGCATCGATGAAAAGTTATTCAAGGAAAACTTCAACGGACCTAAAAAGGAAAATGTCAGAAACAATTGGTACACTTATTCCACTGAATTCTGGTTGCACTACTACTGATTAGAACGAAGCTGAAAATTTTGAGAAAAACCCTGACAATTTTGATAATGAAGTGGATCAACGTTGTGATGAGTTATTATACATTTCAGCAGCTGAAACATAATTGATTTTGCAAGACATTACAAATATAACGGAAATTGAAAACAGAAACCAAAGCAGTACTATTGTCCAGGAAAAAGTTAACAATGAAATTCACTGTACACGGAATGAAAAACCGTCTTTTATTTTCAAAGACTGCAATGTAAATATCTACTACAATCAGTATTGTGATGTTAGGACATTTCCTTAATTGGTTCTGTGATATTGTTTTTGTTGTTAATTAAATGTTCAAGTTTGATTGATGATTATTATCAGCATTTCTGCCTACAATTCAAATACCTGTATGCATAAAAGACGACATATTCAAAATACATACAAATTGGATTTGATAAAAATGAAAATCTATGGAGTAAATGACCATGTGTCTTTGTCAAGGAAAACAGAGCAAGTGAATAAGAAACTTTTTCACTGCTGTTCTTTATCTTTAAGTCAGTGTGACATATAAAAGGTGTAACAATTCACAGCATACAAACATGTATGTTTGGTGTAAACATGGGTCTTCTGTAAATAAAAGTATTATTGGTGATGTATAGGTCTGTATTGATCAGGTAGAAGACAAAGACAACATGGATACGTATAGTCTATCGGGCTTTTGACAGGCATATATCGTAAAATATCACCCCGTGAGCCAGAATATGAAGCTATGGGGCGAGTGAGCGCCAGCGAACGACCCCAAAGCTTTATATTCTGGCGAGCGGGGTGATATTTTACGATATATGCCTGTCAAAAGCCCGATAAATTATTTATCATCTTACTATTTCGCTTTTCTTCGTATATTTACTAGAAGTTCATTTCTCTCAAAATAGCGCGGGAAATGTATCTTACATTTTACCTTACGTCATTTCATGTTCATCCGCAGCTATCATTCACTACTGATAATACGCCAAGCTATATAATTGTCACAATATTTTATTTTTCGTTTGTAGACGTTGCTATATGTTAATTATTGTTAAATTTATTAACAATAATTAATTTCTAACCTTTTCTAATTCAGACGTTGTTTGTGCGATCAGTAATAGAGACAAATAATTAGCAAAATGTCCAGCTGCAAGTCGACCATGACCTTGCGACATTCCATCAACACATCAACGATGAGCACCTGTTCAGACGGCGGGGTAAGTATTCTGAATATTTGTAATTGTGTTGGTATATGTCAACGTATAACTCCCTACATTTTGAAAAAAAAATCTAAAAAGTCGTGTGAAATTGTCATAATTAACTGTTGGTGTATTTTTTTAGGCCCATCCGTGACTTGTTTACATTTTGAGACCTACTGTAATACACATTTATTTGCCGAATCGGTCAGCATAAAACCCCAAAATTGCTAGTTTCTGGCAAACTACACAAAAATTATAATGGATGTACAGCATATTCAAGCAGATATTGTGTTTGTATTTGTAATTATTGTAATTCAACTAGGTAGCTCAGAGGTAAGAGCAACTCGTCATACATTTAGATGAGTAGGCCTCGGGTTCAAATCCTGACCTAGTTTCAATATTACAAGTAAACACTTTTGCATTGACATGAAATTGTACCTCTGGGCTGTATTGCAAACATTTTGTAGCGGACGATTTTTTGTTTATTTTTTTTTGTATGTTGGGTGAGGGGGGTAGTAGCATGGTATAAGCTCTATATTGGTGAAATTATTCCAAGCATTCTCTGAATGATAGAACATGTTGATTATAAATAACGAAAACATATCTTCATTAAGTTTATTTGAAGCGAACATTATGAATACAACAACAAATATTTACGACAGAAGAGTTGCTTTTCCCTCGATGTGTACGTTTGTGATCACCCAACCGTGGGTAGTCCCGACAGAACTTATCAACAAGCCGATCAAGGGTAATTTTCTAACGTCAATTTCGTTTGCTGTTGCAACATATCTTAAACGCATGTCTTTCATAAAATAAAGATTATGCAAAAATATAATGAATTATTAAGTAGAAACTTAACGTTACATTGTCAATAGTTTAAACACTTGGACAAAACGTTGGGAGAATCGGGGTGATAAGTTCAGGTCAAGTTGTTGATAAGTTCGGGTCAAATATTTATGCACGCGCTAAAGTGATACGAGTTTTATGGAACGGTGCTGCAAGCTGAGATCGCCTTAGGGGAAAGATGATAAGTTTTGGATATCGAATCCCACTAGCAATTACATGTCTTTTGGAAGGGTGCATATATTTGTGATAAATGAATAAAGTACTTTGAAGTTGGTTTTATGTAGTATAATATAGCAAATAGTTCACGTCCCTTAGTGCCATGATCTATTTGTTAAATAATGTTTAAGATCAATATAATACCAAGCAATCTACAATATCAGAAGAAGGCATCAGAGCAGGTGGTCCATGTTAACAAAATTATTTATTTTGCATTAATTTGTTCATTTACTTCACGGTCCTCAGGACAGACAACAAATTATTTAGATGGTAAATTAATTAAATATGGAGTCTCTAGGATATAGTTTCAAAGTGCATAAATCAAACAGTTCTGAATGTTGTAAGAAACGATGTATTTGATTAAATTAACAATCACATATGTGGTCGGATATCAAACTCAAGAATATTTATGTGTTTAAGTAAATTAATTTTATTTAATTCAAACATGTGATCAGATATCAAATAGCTGTGTTGTAGGGGGTTTACAATATACATTACTGGAATACGTTTGTCTGTCTACATCTGTGTTGCCATGACGTAACGAGTACCGTACTTTAAAATGTTCATAGTTTAAATTGCATAATGGACATAGCTGAATATAATTTTAAAATTATCTCTGACTCACCATTGCTATAGTTTCCTATATTTAAGAGCCCTTTTAAGATATGGTTTGTTGTCAAGAGGATTTTTAAAACTTGGTTTGATTTCAAGAGCCTTTTTTAAAGTATGAAGAGTTTGAAGATACCAAAGGGGTAATCAGAATCAGAATATCGAAGAAGTACAGACAACACAATGGCTAAAAGAAAAAGGACAAAAGGACAAACAACGATCGACAAAACATACACATACAACTAAAGATCGAGTAACACGAACCCCACTAAAACCGGGGGTGAACTCAGGTGCTATGCTGTGTTACCAAGAGCCTGTTTAAGTATGGTTTGTTTTCAAGAGCCTTTTTAATGCATGGTTCGTTGTCAAGAGCCTTTTTAAGGTATGTGTGTGTGGTCAATAGCCTTTTTAAGGAATGGTTTATTGGCATTTTATAACTCGATCGTTTTTGCTTCTAGATTTATAAAACATTATCACACATGAAGTATTCAAGGCGTAGATATGTTAATGTTATTAATTAACAAATAATTAAATTCAATTCGGCACCAAATTGTAACATGCCAAATAAATTCGTAATATTTTCGCCAAGCAAAATAAATGGATAAAAACTACATATACTCATGCAAATTCAAATTCAATGTTTGGGTTATTCTTCGTCTAGACGATTCCATTTTTGTCTTAAAATATATAGATAATCAGAGTATTTGATCAACTAATGACAAAATCAACAAGCGGCGAAGTATAAATAAAGATACAAAGTGGTTTCATCACATTTTCTACAAGAATGTTGCTTGAACGCCTCAAATTTGAATTGAGATTCATTTATGCTTTAGTTAACATAACTTGATGTGATAATACAACCTTGTCTATGACCTTAGAGTCATCTGATCGAAGTGTAATATAATTATCATGCAGACACCACCAATTATCAGTTTGCTAGGAAAGAAAAACATTTCATCACATTTTGTTTTATATTATACAATAAATAAGGTAAAAATACTAAATTGTATGAATGGCGTCAGAATACAAATATGACACACTGGTAATAAGGGAAAAGCGAAACAAGAGGAAACTATCAGACAGCACGAACCACGACAAAAACAACCAGTAATTAGATTATATACATCCGAATGGTTACAATCTTCAGCTTAATTATTTATAATACACACAAACACGTAGATCTCAAAGTTAGTACACACGACCTGATTCTCCAATAACTTTCATCAGATACGTTCAAACTTTCATCAGATACGTTCAAACTTTCATCAGATACGTTCAAATATCTGTCTGTGGCAAGAAGAAAGCAAAGGGTCTAATCATGATAGCAAAAAGCAACTATGGTTAAATACATTATTTAAAAACTGTAAATTTCGATGCAAAATATATTATCTAATAAACAATGTCAGTGCCTATGAGCACTGGTTTGTAAAATAAATGGGGTCAAAAGAGACAAAAGGTACATATATCGGAAACATATTTGTTACAGACGACAAATGTCATACTACCAGTTAGACGATGACTGCATTGCTTAATGAGTTTTGTTATGAAAACTGGTATCCCTGCGACAAAGCATTCCTTCACAAATATAGTTCCCGTTTTTGAAAGTGTAAGTTAACTTAGTTCTACGTACACAGTTGCATTTCTAAGCTTCTAGTGTCGATTTCTCTGTAAACCTGAAAACAGATTAATTTGTGATCTATATATCAAAAGGAACATTTTACATATTGTATTGTGCCAGGTTTCAGTTACCTTTAGCCTCATATTATTCAGACACTACATAATTGTTATTTTGCTAATCGTATCTACCTGTATTTTCATCTTATTTTATGCTTAGATATTTGCACTTAAATATACAAACCTAATATAGAGACTGGATGATGACTTTTGGTTGCTACAATGAGACTGAAATAGCACCGAGCAAGAAGATGTTCACCCCTTTCACAAACAAAACTACATATACTAATCTATGGAGAACGCATGCATGCTCAACATGAACTAGTTTGTTTGTTGTAAAAAGTAGCCTTATAAATAGATGAAATAGATATTTGTTAATTTTAGAAAAAACGTTACATACACAGAATTTTAATCTAACATCGTACATTACTGAAAAAAGCATTGCAAGTAGGTCACAATGACACATCATGTCGAAGGAACACACTTTACACTTCCCATTGAATAGGGAATGTAGGTCGCCCTCACACACATGGTAGACACTTCAACATCACATCATTTATATTTATTCACCAATAAAATGACCTTAACATTACAATAAGGACAATTTGTCACAAATAAATCACAAATGCGCGCGTAATTAACCTTCACCTTTTTCTTTAGAAAATACGTAGTAGCAGTTCATTTCTGAACTAAAAATAATAATAGCTGTGACATGTAACAATTGCTTTCAAATATTTGAATTCCCTCTTCGGTGAATATCCCAGAGGCCCCTCAAACCGATGATATTTTAATGGCCTAGCAACGGAATGAGAACAACAATAGCTGTAACACTGAACTATTTAATGAGGACAACAGTAGCTGTAACACTGAACTATTTAATGAGAACAACAGTAGCTGTAACACTGAACTATTTAATGAGAACAACAGTAGCTGTAACACTGAACTATTTAATGAGAACAGCAGTAGCTGTAACACTGAACTAT
>MJUT01057528.1:25157-37479 GCA_002080005.1 Gigantidas platifrons
CACTGAACTATTTAATGAGAACAACAGTAGCTGTAACACTGAACTATTTAATGAGAACAACAGTAGTGTAACACTGAACTATTTAATGAGAACAACAGTAGCTGTAACACTGAACTATTTAATGAGAACAACAGTAGCTGTAACACTGAACTATTTAATGAGAACAACAGTAGCTGTAACACTGAACTATTTAATGAGAACAACAGTAGCTGTAACACTGAACTATTTAATGAGAACAACAGTAGCTGTAACACTGAACTATTTAATGAGAACAACAATAGCTGTAACACTGAACTATTTAATGAGAACAACAGTAGCTGTTACACTGAACTATTTAAAGCGAACAACAGTAGCGGTAACACTGAACTAATTAATGAGAACAACAGTAGCTGTAACACTGAACTATTTGATTACAAATTAATTGAAATTAGACATCTGATGTGTTCATCGGCAACTTTTTTCGAAGAATCTCAGATTTATTAATTAACGCAATTGTGGAGGTTCAAAGTCATTCTTTGTATTTTTCCAGTTTCACCTAGCCTGTTTTATGAAAACTACGTTGAGTTAATCATGCTTGAGTAAGGTTAAAACATTGGGAAGCTCTCGTTATGGAAAACATTATAGTTTTAATGGCTACTTTGAGTAGCTGAGTATAAATACATCTCCTCATAAGTTTCAAAAGACATGCATACTTTATTCAATTATAAAATATATTATATTGCTTACTATCAAAGTAAAAAATAATCAATATCTAACAATGAGAGACCAATCAATAAAATCAGTACACTCTGTTCAAGTGTGAACTGTTTGGTCTGTCTTTATCCCCTGTCTATTGTAGGCAGGTTAATGTCTTATTTATGTTATTTGTGTTTGCTTGCAACATTTCTTTAATATATGAGCAGAATGACGGTGCCTTAAAGAGGCAGGAACTACACACCCTTTGTGAACACCCGAGTCCATCCCCGGTTTGTGATGGAGTCCGTGTTGCTCATCATTTTCAATTTTTGTTTTTGTTCTGTGTTCTGTGTACCTCTGGATTACATATTCTTGATTCCCCTCGGATTTCTTTAACGTTTATTTCATTCACAATACGTTTCTTATGTTTATTTATTTTGAGTGTAGGACAAAATATGGAAAGTCACACTGATGCATCGATAAGTGTGAAATGCTGTAGGAGACATTGAAATGTGACATGATAAAGGTTTGACAGGTCAAATATTATGTTATACAACAACATAAAATAGGCTGTCGTTTCTTATGCTTGTGACTTAATCGTTCGATTTCAGAACTCAATTTACAGAAGGTTTCACCGTTTGGGTCGATAAACTTTTGCATATATATGTATATATATATTTCAAATCCTCGTTATGTGGTAGACACCACAAAGACTGCAATGCTTACGAATTAAGAGTTGATTCCAGAAACGTACGTTTTAAAAAATTAATAAGTCTGGGAGTTTGTGTTCTGTCCTTCTTCGATTTCTTCCTTCTGGTTGCCCCACTTGGTATCTTTATTCTATTGTTTCATGCTATTTTCAAAAACTGGAATTTTCATCTTTCCCATAGCAGACTTTCCCCATGATATCTATATTTGCAAACCTCATGAAAATATTTCTTAAATAATTTCCGTTCTAAAACAAAATGTGTCAGTTTTGCATAATAATAATTATGCTGTGTTGTCAATTTTGATTAATCATTTTGTACTAATATCAATTTTCCTTAATATTTCTGTAATATTTTCTTGTTTTCTACTTTTACACCGGAGTACCCCATTGAGATATCCGTTTTATCCAAGACGGCACTTTTCGTTAATGTAGGGTATCAAACATGAAATAGGTACCCAAGATATGTGATAGCATATTATTTTATCATAGACAGACTGTTGTAATACAAGATCAAACGACTGTTAACCATACTTTCTCTCTAGACTTATTTTTCTATCAAAAGTAATTACCGCCCATCTTGTACCAACATAACATTAAGGGAAGCATTCTATTATGTCAGCTTTTGATTAACAACTGCATCTTTAATTAAAACAAGTGTAAAGTACATCTTTTAACAAAACTTGATTTGTCCCTTGGAGGTAAAATCTTTCATTTGGTCTATGACAAGATGTAAGGGGTTTTTTTTTATATTGCAGAAGCTAATTAGAATGTTGTGACATTTTTATACACTTTTATAAGTTGAGCATGAAACTAACGATAAAACCATACTGATTATTAGTTTGATATTATTATTATCGCCTTTATTACCTCTGCTGGTGGAATATTAGTCCCCAAAGGGTATCATCCGCCTGGTAGGTAGTGCTTCGGCGCTGACATGGTTTATTATATATATTTATATATTTTTATTGACATTTACAGTTCTTTAAAAACTATGGCTCTCCTCCCTTAGGCATAGGTGATCTTAGCTGATTTTGGCTATTCTGTTTACACCCTATACTGTACTTGCTCACAGAGACTTATTATTTGGCTTTCCAATCTTTCAGTGTGAGTGTACTTGATGAAGGGTTATTCCAGAAATGCGTAGTGCAGATTAAATTAGATGTCTACGATTTTATTACCAGTATGCCAACATAAATTTCCAAACTGTTAAAGCCATTCCACATTCCATAGGTCAATTGTGAGGACAGGCTAAGAACAAAACATTACAACAAGAGATATGATTTCTATTTACCCATTGTGAACATTCAATTTATGTGTGGCAACATTCCAGCAACACTAACATATGGAGTGTTATTTCTCAGTTTGTATGATATTTCAGAGCCGTTGAATCCTATCAGGATGTTCTTGATAGGGGTTTGTTATTAACATGGAAGCTAGATACACTGATGGACCGTCGTGCGTGTGATCTTATGGTAGTTGGATTTACAACTACCTGTGCAAACAGTGTCTATCACCACTAAATTTGTGAGTTCGAATCCCATTCATGCCGAGGTGTACTCGATACAAAATTATGTGATTAGGTTTGGCAGTGACTTGCGACATATCGGCGCTATTCTCCGGATACTCCGGTGTCCTCCACCAATAAAACTGACCGCCACGATATTACTGAAATATTGTTGAAAGTTGCGTTAAACACAATAAACCAATAAACCTTAATATAGAACTAATTATGTCCTGTAGCAAAGTTGAAGTTATCACTTCGAATATTTTACGATCGACATCATGATTAACCCTTACATAATATATGAGTCACATATAATCATGGATATGGTGCTTCTCTCTACCTTCATTACTTATGATCTGATTTCTAACACGAGTTACACGGCACATGACGATAGCAATACAATCAACATAAGCTTTGCTGGTATGCTATAACTGTATTCTACACTTTAGAGAAAACCGAATGGGCAATCAAGAATGGACTATTCAGAGACACAGGCAATACGGGACACACAGAACGAAGACAAGTGAAACAAAAAAGACAACACAGAAAGCTAAACAGATGAACCACCAAAAACAAACCGGAAGTGAACCCAGGTGGTTGTGAAGGATAAACAGTTCATGTGTTTTATAAGACGGCCGCCGTGTTATTGATATCTGCAGTGTAGTTGTGCACCATAGATTCATTTTATTTATTGAAGATCTACAAAGAGACATTTCGTTGAGGTGCACATTAAGGAAAATATGAAAATCTCAAAATAAACGATTGGGCTAAATCCTGCGTCTAGCAACTTCTTACTGACAAATAAACTTAAGCTTAACTTATATATAGCACAACATACATGAATAAGATTAAATCATGAGCACTGTATGAAGAGTAATAGTGCGCAATATATATATTTTTCCGCGTTAATGGTCTGTATGGGTCATTTAAGTGGAATAGCATATCATGATGTCCCCGTATTAGGTGTGTACCTTGTATTAATAAAGTTGTTGATATATTTGCGCACATTACATATTTTTTGGCGCGCATATTATATTTATTTTGTGCACATATCACATTTATGTGGTGCTCACATCATATCGTTTCGTCCTTTCGTGTAGGTCTTATCAGAAAAGGACTAAGAGTGGACAGTTTGGTCATATACGTTTTGTATTAAAACAAATTATCTTCTTGATTGGAATAAATGAGAAAAATCAACCTCACCTAGTCGCGGTCCTGTTCCACATTCAAGACATCATTGTTAATTTTGTAAAACTATAAGGTTAGGAAAATACAATACGAAAGCTACTATGATCATTCGGTTTGTCAGATGTAAATTTAATCTAAAGATTTAATTTTTTTTTTTTATCTTTCCGTTATTTTTTTTTATTATTTATATATGGGTTTGTGCTGTTATTGGTGAAAATATCATCATCAGTTTATCCGATGATAAATCTTTAGTTTTCTGTGTAGTGCTTTGTAGTTTATTGTTGTCCCTTTTTCTTTTTGTCATTGTATTCTCTGTTCTTTATCACTTTACATCCTCAGATAATACCTTTGCTATATCTAAACTACTTGTCCGAATACTCTAAGCTAAAAAAAATAAGTACTTTATGTATCTTAAGCATCTATTTTAAAGATAATAAGAAATTATTATCGATAAATGTTAATAATAGTTAAAGCATATGTTTCATCTGCCTTTTATACATGTCAATGAACTAAAAGATAACAAATATTACAAAAAAAAATACACGATTGAATTAAACTTCATTGATGTTTAACTATCGGAAGTCTTTGATGTACAATATTATGCCATTTTATTTCCAATATCTACTGACAATTTGTCATGACTATAATCCCTTATAGACATTACATGATCTTGTTTCTGTACTCAATATTAAACCGATGCATGTAAAATCTTTATTGGAGATCAGGTAAACTCGATATCTAAATTTTAAATTAAGACAATGTACCAATGCACGAGCAGATATACATATAATAACAATAATCAGAAGATATCATTTTTAATTGGTATTCATAGGTACATGTATAAACATTTTTGAACGTTTAACAATGGTGACAGTAGTCAGTCGGTTTTCTTGTCCCTTGTGTATGATTGATTGATTGTCGCTTCTTTGACGCCAAGCGGGTAATATCTAATGCATATTCAGGTAGAGGACAACGTCAACAACATCTGTACAATAGGCAGAAATTAAGGGGGATATGACAACCCGGATAACACGTTTGACTGCCACTGGAAAAGTGTGGAATGTTGAACAGGGACAAAAATGCCACTATTCTTTCACGACGTCTACAAAAGTGGCTGTGACCTTGAAAGGACCATGGCACTCTTCAAACACGATAGCCACCATGATTTACTGTCCAGGTTTCTTAATTATGACGCCCCAAATCGAAGGCGCGCACAATATTCGCCACTTGGTGGCATGCTGGACAGCTCTTTGGGTTTATTCCAGGGAACAAGTTCCTAGTCTTGCTTGTGAAAAGGGTGACAATGGTCGAAAAGAGGGAATAAAGGATCCCAAAATGGTTAGTAATCAAGAAAAAAGTGTAAGTATTACATCATGGTAAATACCCTTAAAACAAATAAATATTATTTTTGAACTAATTAGCTGATCCTTTAATGTTAAATATATACTGAAAGTAACGTTCAAAAGCAATACATTTTGAAAGCTTTATAAAATATGGAATTTATGGATATATCATGCAAATTGAAGTAACGAAAGCGTTTCAGCAATTCAATTTTTTAATGCAAATAATTCTATTCTAAATGGTGAGTAATTATATGATCGTATTTTTCATTTCATTCCTATCTGACTAATTACTCAACCCAGGAAGTAAGAAATCAACGTTCATATAACCGGGAAGAGCTTCCGCTCCATAAATAGGTTAACCCGTATGGAATATATGTTTGTCTACTTTATTGTATCGCGTCATACATATTTGTACATAGATTGACCCATATATAGTATTAGTACCTCAACGATGAAAATGTTTCCATTACAAACATCTGAATGAAGCTTTCCTTTAATGTGCTCCGTTCTCTTAATGTGTAGTACTGTTATTAACTGGACATGATCTATCTTATGGAGGACATAAGCCCAATCCCGTTGATTGCAGACTGGTGTCATAAACTGTGATGGGTATGCCAACACTTCCTGAGTACCTTATCCCGCTCCTAGTGACTTATAATTTGTGTCATTACCGGTGCGAGATATGTTAACATTTCCGGAGCATCTGTTCCCACTTCCTGTTGTTTATAACTGGTGTCAGTAACGGTGTGGGATATTTTGCCCATTCCAGAGTATCTGATGCCACTCCTAGTGACAAAGGCTTTCTGTCAATAATAGGCTAGATATGCTAACCCTCCCAGAGTATCTGTCCCCACTCCTTGTAGTAGAGGACCGGTGTCAATAAAGGGAATGCATATGCTAACCATTCAATTGTATCTGATCACACCAACAGTGACTAACGATTTGTGTAACTAACCGGCCGGTTATGCTAACACTTATAGGTGACTGAGGACTAGTGTGATAGATCGAGAAGGATATGATAATTCATATAGAGAACTTTGCCGAACTCCCATTGGCAAATGACTAGTGTAAATGTATTTACCACACTTCACAGGAAAAGAAAGACCTAGAAAAAACGGGTCCCACCATAAATTAGAGGTGGCTTTCATGTGCTGCTCCGGAAACGTAAGCAGTTCATGTCACACTAGTGGCACCTACCGTGTTACTGTCTGTTGAATGACACGAACATTATCTCTAAAGGAAATCAACATACGTAAATATGTACAAATAACACAATAATTTGGACCCCTTAGAATACAAATTTAAACCAAACACAAGCAGAACATATATTTGTATTTTACGCGGATATAATGCGATAGTTCAGGGACGAATAATAGCAACCAGGAGGAAATTGTCTTTGTTGACAGTACATTCAATGTCGAAACAGAGAAATAATTGTAGGCACAGAAAAGCTGTCATGCATGCTTGTGTTCGTTTCAACAAGACCACGCACTGTTCCCATATTTGTGGCTATTCTTTAGCAACAGAGCATTAATGTCATACTTTGGCCCTCATGTTCACTGAACATAAATCCCATTATGAACATCTGGGACAGATTGATATCACGTGACAAACACAGAGAAGCAAGCAATACGGAAGGTATGGAACAACATTCTACAAACCATATTTTTGCGTGTCATCTTGTCAAAGTGACACAAGATATTCATTTTTTGGCTGTGATATAAAGATGTGTATTTACAAAAATATGTATCCTTTCCTTTTTGTCCCCGAGTCAATGCCATATTTAGGGTATATATAACGTTTGGCTTTATATTTGATTTTCCTCTTCCTTATATACAGTGACCGAACTCCGAGTGTTTCTTTTTTTGAGTGCGTTTTTTTTACGTTAAAACTAAAATCATGTTTTCTTAATGTATAAACAATTGTTATGTATACACTTACTAAACATGGTTATATAATAACTAAAACAATTAAATAGCAAATTATTGCAATTTTGCACTTGAAAAATGTAGTAATTTGTATGTAATGTACATGTATAAGTAATAAAAACCTACATGTTTGTCTTAAGTATTTACCCAGAGAGTATACATTTGTATGAATGCAACACATTTTGATTCAGAAAAAAAATTCCCTGATGAAAATTTTTCGCTTTCATGTAAAGGGAATATAGTGGGAACATGAAACAGTAAAATATCGTGATATGAAACAGTAAGAGATTGTGAAGCCAAAACATCAATCAAGCTTAATTGAAAGATATACTTTAGTCTTTTTCTTCTAATAATTAAGCAATTGGTTTCAGTGGATTGACATGAATGAACTTTAGATGAAACATGTGCTGTAATTATCGTGGGTATAATAAAGTTGTAATTACTTTGTTGTCAACACTTAATGATAATCATCTTCTATGTAAGACGCAGATCTATCTTGATGCAAAATAACACAAAATACTGCAATTTTACAAGATATCAGTCCGACAGATTATCATCAAGTTTCACATTAAGTGCATATTAATTTTTGATAGTAAATACAATCGGTCATGTATTTGATATTCTCCCATTATTACGGCGTTTTAACCCCGCTGAGCCAGTGGTGGAAAAATCTGTAATCCTCTATAGGATTAAAATGTCTCGTACATTTCCCCGAATTAATTTCAAACGCATTAATTTCAAATTTTGAAATAAAGTTCGTGTTGAATAATGGAAGAAACAAACTCTCCTTCAGTTTTCCATGTGGGTTACGATATTTCTCCACTCTCGACGGCTGGTGGTTAAAATTTTAAATTTAACTCTCTTGAGTGGAGAAATATCGTAATCCACGGGCAACTGAAGGAGAATCTATATTTACCTCTTTCTACTATTTTGATATTGGTCTTGGAATTGTTTTTATTTTTCATTTTATTCTTTTGCAACTATAACAGGTTATTTCTATAATTATCTTAGTGTTGTTTTATTTTATTATTAAAATTTTATCTTTTTAATCAAAACAAAATGTGCATCAAAATAACTATCACTGATTTAGCGTTTTCAGATAATTATTAATGTATTTATGTGTCAACAGCCATTCTGGTACTGCTATTGTGAACATTTTTGTAATGTATTTATGTGTCAACAGCCATTCTGGTACTGCTATTGTGAACATTTTTGTTACTATATACGGAAGAAAAACAAATATGAACAGGTCGTATGATCTTGTATTTGGTATTATCTATGAGATAAGAGAAATGTAAGCATGTCATATAATATCATCTCTATTGTATACAGAAAGAACAAAAGTAATATCTATGAACCGGGTATGCAATACCTGTAGTTTGGTAATTATTATTGCAACTGCATTCTGATAAACACAAATATGAAATATGAACAAGATATATAACAGTTTTAAAACTGCATGCAGGGAAAACAAAAAGTAATCAATTACGTTTTTCCAAGATTGACATTCTCTTTTGTAGCTGTACTGCATGACCGTATGATTTAACTAGGAAGGGATGATTTATGTACATAAAACTATCTTAACCCCTCCACTGTTGATTGAGGTACCAGTACCAAGACAGTAAGGTGAACGATCCTGTATCTCTGTGTTAGGGGTATCGAGTGTGCCTGTTTCTACTACTTTTCTATTAGATTTAGGAGCTATTATTTGGTATTATTTGTTTTCTTTTTTTATATCCGTATTTGAGAGTTTGATGTTTACCAAAGGTCTTGCTGAGTAAGTTGCCTCTGGATTATTTTCTCCGTTATGTAAAACTATTTGTATCAATATCTTAAGGTATGATGTTTGTTGTTCGTTATTGGTTTCCAAGAATAAATTGCTTATTTGTATCTGTAATGCTTTGAAGTTAATTAAAATAGATCAGATTTAAATTAATTTTGAATCAAATATATTTCATTTTTCATCTTCAAAGCTATTTATAGTTTTGTGATTTCAACGTATAGTGTTTCATCTGATATTAGTATTTCCGTCTTGAGAGACTTAATAAGGAAGCAAAAACAATACTTTTTCCAAGAAAACTATAGATGTTTTTTTCATCCATTTAGACATGATTATAGAACCAAATTAAATGCTTAAAAACGCAAAGTTTGCAAAATTGATCGTAAAAACGACATCCTCCACGGCTGATCGGGTTTCTCAAAGATCCAGAAATAGACCTAATAGAAAGCTTAGAGAGTAAAAACTGGAAACAATTCTTACCGTCCATTTATACTCTGTTACCCTTTGTCAACATGGTATTCTTAAATATTTTAAGCATTAATAGTGACTTTAATATTAATATTTAAAAAAAGTAACTAAAGCCATAAAATATTATTTTTGCTTTGTCTTGATCTTTCACCTTGTGACATTAATCAAGTTTAAAGGTAAAACATATTTCGTGAATAGCCAAGGTAATAACATCTTAATTCGCTTATTAATGTGTGCAACTTCTATTTAAGATTTTAAGGATGATAATTTTATGTAAAGTCATTAGATCCCATCTACCAAAAGTGGAATAAACGTTTAGCATGACACGTTTGCCTTTATTCGTATGAGGCAGACTTCATACATATGCTTCTCAAGAAAAACGAAAAGAAGCTAGCCCGATCCTTTAAGCTCACGTTCCGCTATATAGATGATATCCTTTCACTAAATAATTATAGGTTTGGTGATTTTGTTGATCGCATCTATCCCATTGAGCTTGAAATAAATGATACCACAGATACAGATAGGTATGCTTCATACCTTGGCCTACACCTCGAAATCGACAGTGAGGATCGGTTAAGAAAGAAACTTTACGACAAATGAGATGATTTCAATTTTCCCATTGTGAACTTCCCATTTATATGCATCAACATTCTAGCAGCACGTGCATATGGAGTACATATCTCTCAGTTGATACGATATTCCAGAGATTGTGGATCCTATCAGTATTTCCTTGATATAGGTTTGCTGCTTACAAGGAAGCTACTGATCCAAGGGGTCTTTTTGGTCAAGTTGAAGTCATCATTTCGAAAATTTTAGGTCGCCACCATTACTTGGTTGACCGTTATGGAATATCTGTGTCACAAATGACCACGGATATGTTCCACTTCTCGTAAACACTTCCCGATCCTTTCCTCATTCACGACTTATTACCGGGTTTGTAACTATATTACATTTGTAACACTACGGGTGCCACTATAGAAGCATGAGTTCACCCCCGGTTTTAAATGGGGTTCGTGGTACTCAATCTTTAGTTGTATATGTATGTTTTGTAGATCGTTGTTTGTCCTTTTGTACTTTTTCCTTTGGCCATTGTGTTGTCTGTTCGTCTTCGATATACCGATTATGATTGACCCTTTGGTATCTTCAAACTCTTCCGTAACATAATCGATTTCATTGTTGGTTCAATCTTTAATGTTGTTAATAATATCACCCCAAACATGTTATCACTATGCAGAACTTAATACCTCCAACATACAGTTTGATATAAATTACTTATACGAAACACTAATGAAATAATATCACAACTATATGGGAGTCACGATCCAAACATGACAAGTATAAATGAGGTCAACAATGTGTTGGTACTTCATGTTTCAGATGTTAATAACAAAGGTTGATGGAGTATAATTGTTATTGTCTTAGTACATTTTTAAAATAAAGTAATGGTATTTATGACCAAGACACATCAACACAAATGTATTAATACATATAGTATATCATATATGTCTAGTAATTAGACAAAGATCTTAAATGGTTTTCTCCTGCACTTGTTCTACTTGAGCAAGCAAATTGCATTTACTGTTTACTGCTTACCATTCCGGAGCACCTGAGTTCACCCCCGGATTTTAGTGGGGTTCGTTATTTGTATATGTTTGTTTTGTTAATCGTTGTTTGTCCTTCTGTGCCTTTTCTTTTGGCCACTGTGTTGTCTGTTCCTCTTCGATATACGGGTTCTGATTGCCCCTTTGGTATCTTCGAACTCTTCTGGATACATTGCTGTTATACACTGTCACTGACTGAAATATAGTACCCCTTCAACATGTTACCTGTTGAACTTTGGGAACCTAATTGTAAATACAGTTCACTTCCTGTTGACAAAAAATATCAAAAGGGACAATCAAGGGATAATTATATAATGTTAGTTTCTAATTCAAAATATAAACGTCAATGGATTAATGTGATTTTTTTCTGCAGGATAAACAATGCAGTGTAATTGTTGTTGGGGAACATCGCCTTCATGACAGTTGCGTCAATGCACTAATGTTGTCTATCTACTGCAATGTATGAATTCCATACAAAGATGGGAATTGTGCAACGATAAAATTATAATAAATCTGGAATGGTTGTTATAAATTGAAGAGCTCAATCGCAAATTGGTTTCGCATTCAAAATATAGATCATGGAATGAAGCTGGCGAACCTGCTAGTTCTCGTTTCAAGTTCCTTAGAGTGTAATGTAAGATCAGTAAATGTTGTATTTCGAGACCTTGTCTCAGTCGTTATAGTCAGGCTTTTATTATTATATCTTGATTATATTTGCAGGTATCGACATTTACAGGGCTAAATACATTTTAAAATTGAATCTTAATAGTGATGACAAAGCGCTATACAACTGACAAAGCACCAATATACTAGTATACAAAATGGGAAAAGTCAAATTAATATAAACAAATGATATATTTTAAAGAAATACCATTTCGGTTTGTTACATATTAACGAATGAATCGGATGTCTGTGATATTTATACCGTGTTATTGTTATTGTGGACATAACAAACATAATCAATCGTGGAACATTACAGATATCTAGTATACTGTGCTTGACACAGCTTGCCTAATTAATTATTGGCAAATAAACAGGCTATGGGTAGGATCGTCTGACGTGGATCTTGTCCGGATACCCTCTTCAACTGTCAGTTCATTATGACTAAGGACCCCGACCCCCCCCC
>MJUT01057528.1:49364-94122 GCA_002080005.1 Gigantidas platifrons
TGTTTGTGTATGATAACTGTATATGTTATAACTAATACAGGTCAAGCGAATACATAGTGATGATCGTCTCATGTTTGTGTATGATAACTGTATATGTTATAACTAATACAGGTCAGGCGAATACATAGTGATGATCGTCTCATGTTTGTGTATGATAACTGTATATGTTATAACTACTGCAGGTCAAGCGAATACATAGTGATGATCGTCTCATATTTGTGTATGATAACTGTATATGTTATAACTACTACAGGTCAAGCGAATACATAGTGATGATCGTTTCGTGTTTGTGTATGATAACTGTATATGTTATAACTACTGGAGGTCAGGCGAATACATAGTGATGATCGTCTCGTGTTTGTGTATGATAACTGTATATGTTATAACTACTGCAGGTCAAGCGAATACATAGTGATGATCGTCTCGTGTTTGTGTATGATAACTATATATGTTATAACTACTACAGGTCAAGCGAATACATAGTGATGATCGTCTCGTGTTTGTGTATGATAACTGTATATGTTATAACTACGACAGGTCAAGCGAATACATAGTGATGATCGTCTCATGTTTGTGTATTATCATCGAAAGAAGATGCCGTGCACGACATAACTATACAACACCAAGAATGTATATAATATATGTAATTTGTAAAGCAGATTTGAATTTGTAATGTTTTCCTGTTGATTATTTTATTAGACAACAATTATTTATGTTTTGTTCACGTCAATTTCACAATAAGAAATTACGAACTACGTTACATGTGTATCGTGTATCTTTACAACTCTTGCATATTCAAACCCGGAGCTAAATTACAATTGGTCGAAACGAAACAAACGTTCTGGCTACATAATCAGGAACATATATATATGAACATTCACTATCTGGAAATCCTGACCATGAAGTTTTTCAATTCGTCGTTATATACAGAGAAAATTCAAGAAAAGGGGAATAATTTTATTAGGAAGTGTTAATTGTTCAATAGAATACTGTATATGTAAATTTGCTAAAATTGTTAATGATTCCATGACAATCTACCAAACATTAAATAGAATTATGTTATAGTAGAGTATTTGTTTCTTCACATTTAAATTATTACACATTTACTACTTAAAATGATATGATTTTTGACGGCGACTTTCCAAATAAGAAATCGTAATTTATACGCTCGGAAGATTTTTTCTATTGTATTTTTGTAGATTTAATTATGATACTGATTGTGAAATTTGTTTTTTCTAAAGGATTCAAATATGAATGAGAATTGCAAAACAAAAGATATTGTATGTAATAATCGTGATTAACATGACAATGATTAATTCTGGTCGTTGTGAAGACAATCAACTATGTCAGAAGACCTTGTGTATTTGATAATTTAATTGACCGCTTACACTATATATATAATAGAGATACATACTAATACTGTTGATGAACGTGATTTAACTACTTGTGTATATTATGTACCTAGAGAACTGTCACTCTTATAATATTGGAAGATTCATATACAATATTGTCGGCAAATATATAATGTATTTGTACGAGCTTTAAAAAAAGGCAAAAATGTGAGCCTTTGGTGAGATTTTCTAGCCTGTTTGCGTATGTGGTGTTTATCTGCAATATAAAGAAGTCAAAAACACCTGCCAAATTGTCTGGAAATACTTGAAACAAGTGTCGTTCTAATCATTTTCAATGGTGTCATCTGTGACAGCAGCAATTATACTGTTACCATTTCTGTCTGTCTCTCCACATGAATCAGGTACCAGAAATGCTTTATTAGGTCCATGACCTAATAACACAAGTTAATTTGACCACCTTTATTAGTACTCAAAATCACATAGTTGCAGGATAAAAACAACTTATATCGTTCAAATAGCGTACCTATATATACACAGATAGAATAATATAAGATCTCAAAATATTATTTTAATGTACATGCAATGCATGGCTATTAAAAGATTAGCAATATACATACCTACACATTTCTATAAGTACACAAAAAGTATATTAATTTAGATAAATTTAATTTAAGTGAATATTATTTACAATGAATAGAGTAACACGAAATGGGGCCACTAGTGGATAAAAATTACTTACCTTCTGGAGCACCTAAGTTGATCCGGTTTTTGCGGTTTTATTGTTCACTCGTTAGTTTTCTGTGTTGTATTTTGATGTTTAATGTTTGTCCTTTTATTCTTTTGGTCGTTGTCTTAGATTTAAGGGTTCTGATTACCCCTTTGGTATCGTCAAACGTGTCTCATTACAAACATATTATTTGTCAGTGTAAAGTATCGATTCGCCATACATATCTATAGTTGTAATATATGTACTATATTCTAGTGTATAGAATAGCTTTGGAATTTGGAATAGTCTACAATAAACATAAATAAATCCTAGACATTGCATAAGTGAGGTCATTATGATAAACAAAATGCCGCTATATAGCCGAGAGTCGTTATAGAAAATTATATGCTAGAGTATACAGTCTTAATGAATACATTCCATTCCCATGTCAGTATAGAGTCTATGTTTATAGATAAATGTATATAATTGTATAAGGTGATTAAGTATAGCCTTTATTTTACCAGTACAGTGATGCTCCACCAATAGCAACAATAATTTAATTTAATTTTTGGTGTTTTAACGCCACTTTCAACTATATTTCAGCTATATCATGGCGACCAGTTTCAGTGGTGGAAGAAGCCGGAGAGAACCACCGACCATGGGCAAACAACTGGTAAATTTTATCACTTGCGGTTGCGAGTCGAGAGTACCTTTTTTATAATTTACAAAGCCGGGCACGAACCCACGCCGTATTGGTAGTAGGATTGCATGAGTTGTTAGATAATCCAACCACCTAACTCATTAAGCCACCCGGGCCAACGATAGCAACAAAGCGATCAACTAACTCTCAACTCAAATCATTGAACACATAAATGGCCACGACACATGGCGTTGGGAATCCAGCTTCTGGCTTATGAGAAACACAAAAATGCGGCGGCGTTACTGGTCAATGGAATGCCAGCTCTCTCCCTCTGGTAGTGGGATGGCCTATACAGATAAGTAAAAGCGGAAAAAAGCTGCAGATGTGCTGCCATTAAAAAAGACGATGGACTATGACAAATATTGATGACAACATTAACATGGACAGTACAATAGCAGACTCATTGGATGCTCGTAATTTACTGACTACTAACCCTTGGAACATATCAAATCAGAACTGATACTTACAGCATATTTAATATTAATAAATGACAACCATCTAAAGAAATTAATGGCCGTCGTGGGAGACCAGAGTAAATAGGTCATTAATTTGTTGGAATACCCAAATACATGTTTGCATGTTTAAAATAAGTGATAGAGTGACAAAATATATCATCTACAAATGTAATAACAAATATGAACGGCCTCAATGTGCGCACGTGTATGACAGCATTAGCTTTAATACAGAAATTAGTACAACCCATTGCATGTTATTGAATCAGACGTAAACAATCATTTTATTTCGAAATGATCCTAACACTATCTTTTATTACATGACGGTGAATCTATTTATTGGCATTTTCGTTTAAAATTAAGAATGATATGATTTAGGTTAGACAGGAGTTATGTTGTAATACATATATAAATCTTGTACTTTAGTGATGGAGACATTAATTGTGCGGAAAATATTTAATAAAAAGATATACAACTCTGAGCGAATTTTTATGACACTGACTTCTAGTGAGAAGGTCAACGTGATCTCTGTAAAATATCAAACACGTGAGAACAACATGCACGAGAAAACTTAATCAAACAACATGCACGAGAAAACTTAGTTAATCGATTAACCATAATATCGATTCCTATTTGTCTTCCTACGACTTAATTAACCGTTACAGAGTATATGTGTCACGAAATACCCCGGATATGTTCTACTTGTAATCACAATCCTTTCCTCAATCATGACGTATCACCGGTAACTAGTAGAACAGCAGTTGCTTACCCTTCCGGAGTACCTGAGTTCATCCTCCATTTTTAGTGGGGTGCGTGTTGCTCGATCTTTTGTTTACTGTGCAGTGTTTTGTAAATCGTTGTTTGTCCTTTTGTCCCTTTTCATTTGGCCATTGTATTGTCTGTCCTTCTTCGATTTACAGATTCTGATTACCCCTTTGGTATTGAACCAAGTATATATGTTGGAATATAAGACAGACCATACACGTTGTGGAATGCACACCTCATTACACAAAGGGAAAACCACAATCGGATGTGGAAACAGTATAAGACATCGTAATCCACATTGACACCAGTGGTCTATAAAATGCCAAAATGAAAATATATGCCAAATTATTAGACAATACAAACGCATATAAACATTTGAGATATTGAACTATTGGTTCTGTACCCTACATATCAAGCAATCTTTGAATATAGCAATGTGGTGATCATGAGAAGTAAATTGAGTCACAGTACAATGGTCAAATTAAAAATGGATAAAAAGGACTGACAATGGTACATAAAGCATAATACAGAAAACGAATATATAGGCAACTGCAACCGCACTAAATACTGAGGATGAACTTGTCGAAAATAGATGCATTTGTTATGTTAACTATTATCGTTTTACACGCTTGAATCCGATACCCAGTAGATTCATACTTGTTTTACATGCTCCGTAGAGCATTGTTCATTGTACAAACCAGCAACATATACCCCATATATCTATAGTAGTTTTATGCATTCGTAAACCGATGTCCCGTACACCCACGATCTTCGTAGAAGTCACCAACCTATGTTTTGATAATTCTGTCAAACCCATGATCGGTTTACAAATCAGCAACATATGCCTCGTTGGTTTATTTTGTATTTTGGTCTATTTGATAATCGATTTATCATGTATCTCAGCATAACTGTAGCTATGAATGAACCTCTATATTTTCTTTGTCAATATGTCATTTTGTACTGTCACTTTAAATTTGGTATTTAATGGTGCAGTAGTGTTGATCTGTATTTCATGGTAGTGATTCTAAGTACTGCTTCTCCCATTGTTTTTCCTGTTTTTGGGGGTTTTTTTGTTTTGTTTTTTTGTTGTTGATTTCTTTTATTGATATTGTACCGCCGTTGTAAAGGTAAGTGTGTTCGCGTCGAGTGTGGTAATTCGTGAGTTAACTCCACGGTCAGGTAAAACAAATTACTATTAATCTGGTTATTCACTATAATACAGAATTGAGGAGTAAGACCGCGATTAGTTGGCTCAGTCAGGTAAATGTATCCGAGAGAAGATACTTGTATATGATATTGGTGTTGCTATATGTATGCAGATTACATATTTTTATTGCATTAGTGTTCCTTTGTTGATTGCAATGGTGTTGTTTTCTGGATGGGATTGAACTATCTATATTTCGCTGTTAATATATTTATATTTCACTGATATGGTTTCGTGCATGCGAAGTAAGATATTTTATATACCACTTGTCGTGTATTGTGTACATGAATCAATTATTTTGCATTCGACTGTTGTTGTTTTATATTTGGTGATTAAGGATATTGTCCCTGTATTTGGCATTTTACTGTTACCTTTGTTGGTACTGACCCTGTAACAATACCATAGTTCCATCGTTTTGTGTCAATGAACATTAAATTACACATAACCGCAAAATAAACGGCGGATATGTTAGAATATTAAACATCTTTACTTTGAAATATAGGAAAATCATTTCTAAAGATAACTAATTGTTAAAATGTTCGTTTTTGGACAATTTTGTCAACAATACATTATAGATTTAGAATAAATGAGGAATTAAAGTCATGTCAGTATCGGGTATGTCCTCCATTAGCGTTGTTTACAGCAACATATCTCTAGCACATTGAATGAACGAGGCAGTTGATCAATGCAATAGGAATACGAGCCCCCATCGCCAAGAAGGATGCAGCAAGTTCAGCTGTAGTTGTAGGCCTTAGTTGGACTTCATTTTTTTAATTGTATTTGAATTTCACTACACAGATGTTCAAGTCGTGGCTAAGAACAGGTTACGGCAAAACCGGTAGGTTGCTTTGAAGAGGAACGTCTCTTGTAACTCTTGCAGAATGAGCATGGTCGTTGTCATGCTGAAAAGTGTAGTTCCTATAACATGCAAAATATGACACCGTATGAGGTCTCAGAACTTGATTAAATCTTCCTGCGTTAATGTTCTAAAAGATCGGATGTCCAAGTTTGAAACTTAGATTGATTCCACTCCACACAATTATGTTTGGTCCGCCCCATGAGTCTATTTCTATTATGTATCCATCGGGATAGCAGTCACCACGTCTTCGCCAGATTCTTGTTCTGCCATCGACGTTCCAAAATGCAATATCGATTTGTACCGAAGAAGGTGATATTCTTCTACTGCTGATGACGTCAGTTTTGACGTTGACAATTTGCTATCGTATTGAGCCTCTCGTAAATCGATTATTCATATTCTTTTGAAGAAAGTTCCTGTGCTCGGTCATTGGTACAGCTGAGTTCAGTAAAATGTTCACGAGCTTTTCATGTTTTTCATTCCGTGCCTTTAAGTGCGTTCCGTGACCCTCTCGAGACCCAACATCTTCGGCTAATATGAAATACGCAGTCAACCGTAAAATGTTTTTGAATATAATCAAGGTTATTATGCATACAATTTACTTGTTCTATCACCAATTTCGCATCTAAAATGATTTTTTGTGAATTTTGAGGGAAAACACGATGTTTCTTTTGTGGTTTAGTATACATATAAAGCTAACACTGTGGTGTTCATACCTGTGTCTGAGTACATTTAGTGCTTTGTTCTGTATTGACGTTTGAACATCTAAATCTATTTTTTTATATCTGATAACATTATTTGATGTGACTTAATCTACTCTATACTGGTACTGTTATGTCATATTACTTATTTGATGTCTAATGTCGCTCCACTTCTGTTTCGTTGTATCTATATTAATACCTATTTTTGATCATCTGTATAGATTATGTTGCTGTCTAGTTTTGTTATTTTCATTAATATTCGGTTGCTTTTAACTCTGGTGTTGATATTCAATAACCTTTGGCCAGACGACTGTTTAATACAGCGTAGAACTTGTTATTTTTATCATGTTCATGTTATTTACTAGTACATTTTATCCGCTGTTTCATTCGGCAATAATTTGGGTTAGCATTTACCGAGTTATTTAAATCTGGTGTTGATGTTTGTCAATATTTGTCAAGTTGTTTAATCTGGTGTTGATGTGGATCAACAATTGACCAGCAGTTATCTCTGATGTTGATCTTTGTAAACATTTGGCCCGCTTCTAGCAAAAATTGAAGGTACCAAAAGAGTAATTGGAAGCCATAAATCAAAGAACAGTCACCACAATGACCAAAAGAAAAAAAAAGAAAATGTACGAACAACGACCCAACAAAAATTACTAAAGAGACCGAGCCATACAAACCTCACTATAAACAGGAGGTGAACCCAGGTGTCCCGGAAGGGATGTAGTTCCGATTCCACAAATGGCAGCTGCCGTGTTACTCTTGTTGTAAACCCGGTAATAATTCATGAATCAGACAGGTACGGATTGTGATTATGACAGACGGAACACAGATGTTCCGTAACGGTTAACTTTCGAAGTGATGACTTCAACGTAGCCACTAGGAACCCTTGTAGCTTTCTTGTTAGCAGCAATTATCTATGAAGGAAATCATGATATGAAACAAATGCCCTGAAATATCTTATCAAACGAGAGCTATATATACCCCATATGCAGGTGCTGCTGGAATGTTGCTACATATAAATGCAAAATTGACATGATCTCTTTTGTCGTAAAGTTTCGTTCTTAATCGGACCTCAATGTGACTTTCTAAAAGTAGGATAAGGTATGAAGCAAACCTAGCTGTATTTGTAGTTTCCATAATTTCAAGCTCCATCGTATAGATACGATCAACAAAATCACGGAACATATAATTATTTAGTGAATAAAACATCATCTATACAGCGGTAGGTGAAACTAAAGTATGGGTGTGGCTTCTTTTCTTGAGAAGCTCCTGCGTGAAGTCTACCTCGTACGAATAAAGAAACAAGTCGGCGAGAATAGGAGCACAGTTGATCCCCATAGAAATACCGACTGTTGGTTGAAAAATACGGATTCACAAAACATAACACATATGTGGTTAATCAAGAACACGATCATGTTGATGCTATCAGATTCAGATAACTTTTTGATAGAATCAGAGTGGATTTTTCTTTTGCAAAATAAGACCTGTCCCTATCTAAGACAATGCATGTTTATTTACATTGCCCATTCTTTTTGATAAAATACATTTGTATTAATTCTTTTAATCTGTCTTCTAAATATTGTGTTAGTTTTTGTTAAAAGTACCGGGCCACTATTAAATCTGGTGTTGATTTTGGCAAACATTTGGCAAGCAGTTTACTCTGTTGTTGATTGGTAAATGGGTATTGGTTTTTTTTCGGTTTTTTAACGTATGTTGCATTAGTGCTGTGGGTATTTTCTTAATATCACACCTTGCCATTTTGGCTTATATAATTATCATCAATTAAATTAATCAAGACAACTTGTATGCTCTCAGGACATGTAGATTAACCTAAGCGTAGACGTCAATTTACTTAATTTCAAAAATGGGTTAATATCATTACAATAATCACTATTATTAAGAGAAGACTGTTCTTGCTTTCATATTCTTAAATGGTACTTTAATGGTGATATTTTACTTCTTGTTAAGCATTCTTACCACAGTGCTGGTATTGAATGAATCAGGTAAATAATTCCATTCATAATTTTTTTTCTTGATTCGATGCTTTTTATATGAGGCGTAATATAGTTAAAACACTTGATTGTGTATTGTGCTTGTGGTGCTAATTAATATTATGTTATATAGAAAATGGATATGTATTATTAAGCATATTGTAAAAACGGTTTAACCGAAGCTGTTTCACTCTATGTTTAGCATTCAAAAATCCTAAGTTGGATCATTCCATTTGCTTAATGCTAGGTCTTTGACAAAAGTTTTTTTCTTACAACGAGCTGCTTTGTCTTGTATCACTTGTAGTTAGTTTATCAACGCTTCTTGAGATATGCCAGAATAGCAAGTGGAACAAAAATAATCAAAATGGCATTGTACGAGTGCCATGCATAACGTTTTCGTGTTTCAGCAGATAGACATATTTGCTTTACTTTGCATAAACCTCAAACAGCAATTAATATTTTAAAATATTATTGTTAGCTATTCTTTCACCAGATAAACTTTGGTCTATTTCAATATCTAAATATTTAACACTGCTCTGTGATGTTATTACATGGCTATTACAAAAAAATTACAATTCTGTTGTGGTTTTCAATCCTCTCTTTGAACGCATTCTGTATTTCCAAAGAATACAGACAGATTGACGAATACTACATTATTTCAGTTCTTTACCGAGTTTTGAACGTTAAATGTGAAAACATGATAATACTGTCATCTGCATACAGTAGAAGCTTAGGCCACAGATGTTAATTAAGTGGTCCTTAGTTGGGTGTAAGCTACATGAGTGTATTACACATTATTTGTTATTTTATCCCTATTTCATCGAATGTGGTCTACTAATGAACTACCATTTAGTTAATCGTCACATGTATTATACACTAACCCGCGGTCATTTTTTTCAATATCCTAAGCTTACACTTTTCTTAATCAAAACCGTTTGATTTTTATGTGGGGTTAGTGTTGCTTTATCTTCACTTTTCTGTGTAGTGTATTGTAGATCATTATTTGTCTTTTGTGAAATGTTATCTTTTAGCCACTGTATTACCTGTCTTCATATTTATGATTTCGCAATATCCCTTTGGTAGTCTCAATCTTTTCTCACAAATAGCCATGGTTAAGCTTATGGACAACCGTAGGTTACAACTGAATTTTGGTGGAATTGATCAACGTTTTAGTTAGTTGTGTTTCTCGTCGTTCTGTGTCTGATGTGCACATTGTCTTTGTCTCCTCCATTCTTGATGATTGCCCATTCTAGCGTTTCTTTACACTCAACCATTGTTTACTCAATTCATTTATCTTCTTTGCTATCTACTATTTTGCTTTCGTTCAAAGTTGTTCGCGTTTGTTTGTTTGTTTGTTTTTGTTTTGTTTTTTTGTTCTTTTTTTGTTGTTGTTGTTGTTGTCAAAAGTAATTATGTTGCCATGAGAATAATAGCATAAAAACTATACATAATATATGCAATACCGATTAGTTATTAAATTATTAATCTATCTTCAATGTTTAAGGTGTGTTTTTCTATACATACAAAACTGTACTTATGTATTGATTAGAGTCATATTAATCTCATGTAGATTTTATTTCGTTGTAATACATACAGCATTTGTGTCAATAATCGTCAATTCAAAATGTGTTAAACCTGTCATACAACCCTGATACAATATAGACATGTAATCAGCTTATATGGTGCTAGTAAATTAGACAGAGGTGGTAGAACTTGTAAGTGTACTAAGTAAGATAAATATATGTTAACAACGTACTTATATGACGATTATTATTTATAATTCATGGTATATAGATTTGTCGTCAATAGTTTATGCGTGGTACCATCTGGAAGAAGATGTGTATTCCTCTTTATAGGACAAACTCTTACTGAAATGTGTGGACAAATAATCAAACAAAAACTTAGATATAAAATGTAGTGTGTTTCTGGAATAACCTTCACCAGGTATGTTTCTAGAATAACCTTCACCAGGTATGTTTCTAGAATAACCTTCACCAGGTATGTTTCTAGAATAACCTTCACCAGGTATGTTTCTAGAATAACCTTCACCAGGTGTTTCTAGAATAACCTTCACCAGGTATGCTAAATATAGAAAAATTGGAAGCCAAATAATTTAAAGGTGCTTTGGATCAATAATCCAAAGGTTCTATACAGGATATCCAAAACCGGTTAAGCTATTCCTGAAATGTGCATCATCAAAATCTTAGTAGGAGAAGATAGTGATGTAAATGAACATGAGAGACTATCCAACATTACACTTGGACACAAATTTAAGTAAAAGACAGTGTTTTATTGCTGATCTACATTTCATCGTCCCAATGTGATCATCAATAATGAGCATATCACATACACGTCAATGATTGTGAAACGGACCCTGCATTCAGTTGAGTGGTACTCTTTACCTCTGTCAGTAAACGTCACATCTAGGAACCATTGACGTTCTAATATTATTAGGTGTATAGAATTGAGCAATTTTGTATTTTCCAAATTCGGCTTTATCGGTAAGAAAGCAAAGTATATTCGTCCTTGTGCACATCATCACATTACGAGGTTTCAAGTACAGACAAAACAGCCACATATACAACTGTTTGTTTTCCTTGACATACATTTTATATTGTATTCTGTAAAACTCCGTACTTATTTAACAATGAAGATAATTAAATGTAATTTTAGACACAAAATTTAATCCTCCCATATTCTTTCATCTTTCTAGAAAGATCCTATGTAATTTCCACTTAAAATCAATATACAAACGTTTTAATTCCAAATTCTAAGTAAAAAAGGCAATAATTCTTTCATAAATGAGCTGATCAGATTACTATACACGAGTCTTCATGTCATAGTAATTAAACAAGGATTCCCATTTATAATGTCGGAAGAGTTGCTCGTACACAATCTCTGTGACGAAGGAATGGAATAACAGAACGATAACACTATGTCTGCCCTAGTAAGGGAAGAACATGATTAGTGAAACAAATATGGTGATTTTTAACGTTATATGTATGAAAAGTTTGAAGATACAAAAGGGGCATAGGGTATTTGAGGAATGGCTTTCAGAAATGGTATCAACAACAACAAAGTAATTTTTCTATTCACTCTCTGTTCTGTCAGAAGTAGCAGTAAAGAACAGATATGAAAAAGTGAGTTAGGAAACGACCATCAAGGCGTCGGTTGATTGTTTACGAATTCGGTGCTTCTTATAACCTCTCTGACTATGCCATTACTATGACGACAATGTAAAAGTTGGCTATATATTGTCTATCTTGCATTGTATGTCCTTCTGAGATTTGCGGCAAAAAGGTTCTCTTTCAGGTATGATTTGATGGAAATAGCACATTTCTCACAAAATCTGCACAAAATTTTAATGTTGTAGCACCTTGTGATTTGCTATGAAATTATCGTCTGATCATTTACAACGTTTAAATATCTACAAATTATGAGAAACGTATACTTATATGTGTTTTCCTTTCTTTTGTTCTTGCTAAACCTCGTACCGTAAGGTAGGGTAAATACCCTGCATGAATAAGGTATATACATGTATAACTTGAGAATCAGATTGTTAATATACAAAAGCTCTCCTGATATCAACTTTCCTTCAAAGTATTGTGCCACCCGACCCGTACGTGGTCGTGATCGTATGGTAGTTATAATCACTTTATGATCACTAGTGTTGTGAGTTCGAATCCCGCTCATGTACTTGATACTATTTATATAATAAAGTTTGGCTGCTCAAGGTTTTCTGCGGGTACTCCGGTTGATAGAAAACCGCGATGTGACTTAAATACTATTGAACATGGGTTTAAACACCATAACCTAGCCCTTCAAAGTTATATGTATAAATTAGTTATGTATATATTCTAATTCTATATTAATACTTAGATACCCCAGCTATTCTCGAATATCAGGGGTAGCGAATTATTAATATCAAATAAAAAAGATGACTGTAATGATCCCAATGGCCAAAACTAACATTGTAAAATGACGTCCTTCATTGCATATATAAACAATACAGTGGTAAAACTCCCGATATATCTTAATTCGCACATGCGTATTTATGAACATCATTCTTAAGTGAATTCAGGTATTCATACAGGACCGTAGTGTATATATAAAGCATAAAAAATATTGTATTGTTTCTTGACATATTTTGTTTTCGGGAAAAAAATACTTAAGACAGCCATCTACCGATTTTGGTTTCTGTAATGTTGTCTTCCGGTGGCGTAATTTACGAGGAACGCTGGTGACTTTGACACAAACTGGCTATTGATTTATTTCACGATTCTGTGAGCCATTTACTTATTTACGTTGCTAAATTCAAAATGCCATAACATTGGAAAATATCCCTAGGTATCCATATAAGTAAATACAACTGTAACCATGAAGGTTAGCGGAGTTTGTTATGACGTGCATATCTACTACTGACTTCTACTTCGAAAAATAGGTTAGATTTTTCTCATAAGAATTGAAATAATTCATGGAAGCCATAGTTTTTATAACATTTTAACATGGGAAACATTATTTTCGTTGCATGTCGCTCGGTTTAAATGTCTACGAATATAATGTTGCACATGTTAAAACTGGATGCAAACTATGGCTTCCATGTATTATTTCTTAAATATAAAACCTCCTCACACTTTTGCCAAACATTTCCTGAGACGAAGCCTATTAATGAATGCTTAGAGAAAAAGTTGAATGTTGTTGTTCCATGATCTTAAACTTCACAACATAAATGAGTATGTTTGTTATATCGGAACTAAAGTAAAACACACAATCGTATGAACGCTTGTTACTTGTTTCACCTTTAGGAAGTAATTTGAGAAATTGTATTTGGTTTATATATGCAATAAATTAAGAATTAAATATATTTGTTTTGTAATTTTATTGGCGTGCATATAAACCTGTACTTCTGTCAATGCTCTTACGACCCTAAAGAACTAAGAAAATTTCCTTGAATATTTATAATTACATGTTTTTCATGGTTGAATACAATGAAATTACTATTATTTGTTTTAACATTCCACGTTTTCATGACATTCGAAAAATAGCTTCCGGATGTGGGCGTGGTTGAATTGTGGTGCTCTTCATTTACTGATGAAATGTCAATTCTGAAGTCACGTTTCAACTTTTTGACGAATTGCATGAGGCTTTTAATGACAGGAACGTATAATGTAATTATATGGAGTTGGAAGTTTCAAAACGTATACTAGGGCGCATTTCTTTTATGTATATCTGGGACATGTTTCACTTCATTGTTCCAGAAAACAAAATCATGATTTGTTGCTTTAGAAAACGGTATGCTTCAAAATTTTGTTTCAGGAAATCAGAAACATGTTTCCACCAAGTGAATAACACAATGTTTCATGAAACATTAAAAGATGACCTCCAAAAAGCATGTTGCAACTGCAGCAGCTTATACATTCTTAGAATTACATAACACGTACTCTGCAAGATTAGTTTGCCATGCTAATAGCTCATCAACCTTTCAGACTAAACTCTGCGATATGATTCTGCATGACACCATATATATTCAAAATAAAAACATTTACTTGACACATTATTATTATCATCGGCACATTGGTGCTTATAATAATCGTCCAGCAAAACGAATTTCTGTCAACAGACTCCACATTGTAGGACAACATCCGTAACAGCCACCATTTCTATCAAAAACAAACAAATTTTCTGACCGGTTCCGGTTCATGTTTCGATTTGAAACATAGGTCACCTATGTTTCGCATGTTTCGAAAACCCATTTCTGTTTTAGATGTAAAAAGCAACAAAACAATTATGTGATATAGAATCAAATTCCAGATTCACCTAAAAGAAATGCACCCCAGGTTTCATATAAAATATATTTGTGGCTTTAAATATTAATTCAACATGTACGTGGGTTTTGTCAATCTAGTGCCGGCATCACTTTCTTACATGACAACGGATGCATATTGTGCAAATCAATGGATATATTAAATTGATACCTTAAATAATTTGCACTCAAAGAATTTGAATCTGTTTTCGTCTCTCTGGGAATTATTTGTGGTCGTCCGACGTTGAATTCATGATTAGTGGGCTTGTATATTGAATATAGTAATGTGTCCATTCCACACAATATGCCCGACATTATTTTTCAAATTTTTAGAAAACAAATCACGCCTACACTCATGTTCCATTCATTTCCTCTAAAGTTTGGAACTTTTGATACTATTTAGATTTATTTTGCTTTGTTGTGTATTTGTACCTTAGGAAGTTGGTGTTGAAAACTTTAAGCAGGAGGTAATACAGCAGGCCTCGGACCTATAACTAGGCCAATATGAAAAACATCACGTAATAATACTATATTATTATGCTTTATTACAGTAACCGAGAAAGAGGTAACTGTGTTATTTCACTATTGTATTTGTCAATGTCAATCAATAACTAATTGTTTCCGTTGTATACTGCACGTAGCTCTAATAACTGTTAGGGAATATGCACGTGGGGAAAAAGGTTTGAATTTGGCGCGTAGCTGCACGTCGAACTCTTATAACTGGTTAGGTTAGCTTCACCATCTGTCAATAACCAGAACAAAAATGGACATCATTGTGAGTGAAAGTTTTGGGTCTAACTGGGACAAAATAAGCTGAATGTGTAGTGAGTTCAAGGTCGCACAAACCTGAATAAACTATACTCCCTGACATAATCTATGTGGAATGTGTTGATTATTGTATTGAAGTTGTTCACTGAAAATGAATTCTAGATTAGATTATTTGCGCAGTGCTTCCTATGTACAAACACATTTCTATCTTTTAACTTGTTGCTCTCTGTGGTTTAGCGCAGAATACAAATACCATAATGTCCTTCATGCAAAGTCACGTCACGATCCTATAAATAATTTAAAAATTTCGAAAGAGTTATTTCCCACTGCCCTCGGGCTTCGGAAAATAGCGCATTATCAATTTGATAATTATAAATATTAACTTTTCATGAAGGCCATGATTTTATTTTGTATTTACCCTCAATGACGTCAGCGGCAGAACATTGACATAATTTGACCAGATTAATACAAATGGCATATTGGTGACTAGGGACCATCGAACAACGTAATGACAGGGTATGTAAGAAATTTCAAGCTGTACGATTTTATTTTCGAAATATACTTTAAATATTTGTTTGAATAAATTTACCTTTTTGATAACGAGTTTTGTAGCTGAACAGTAGTAGTGTAAGTAAGCGAAAAATGGTTTAATATAGATGTTCAGGTGTTTCAGGGATAACAGGAAAGATCCAGGTAGCTTTTTAACGACATATTGTAGAAACACGTATATGTACATAGTACTACATACACACTATTGTCAGACGTTGATGTATAACTCCGAAACTGATAATCAAATAGTATAAAAATACCCTCTTCAAAAGGTAAACAACTGGGGCCCCATTTAATTGTTTAGTGTTACTGAAGATTTTGATTTAATTGGAATCAAACAGGTTCGAAGCGTGATAATTATAACTGTTATTAAACAACCAAAATGTTTTCAGATGCGACACTTATTCGTAATGCATAATTTTCATTGTAGTTCAGATATGTAATAAATATTCTGAAAGGACAATAGAAATACATTTAGCTACACATTTAAAGTTGCACTGAGCACCGGTTGACACCGCGGCATTACCACACCACATATGGTTTTAATTTTCTTATTGTGAACTTTCCATTTATATGTAGCAACATTCCAACTGGACATGCATATAGGGTATAATATATATTTCAGTAAGTATTTCACGGCATTTGCTTTCTGTCATAATTGTCTAGATAAAGGGTTACTGCTAACAAGGTTCATATTGGTAAGTTGAAATCATCACGTCAATGGTTTATGGTCGCCATCACAACTTGAATAACAGTTACTAAATCGCTTAGACACAGATGAGTTATGATATATTTCGTTCGTCTATTTCAAAACACACTCTTACCTCCTGCATGACTTCACTAGGTTTGTAAATAAGAGTAACACTGTGCGTGCTTTAATGGAGGAAGAACTGATTACGTTTGCAACTCCTTGTGAAGATGTCCGCTATGATTTCAGCGTTAAACGATTTTCGAAGTGAACATCGTTTTTACGCGGAAATCCCCTTTACTCCAAGTTTTTGCATGTTTTATTGATGGACTTTGTATTTATTAACCTATGCTGGTTTTCAACATGATTTTCATATGGTTTCGTGTTGCACGGTCTTTAGTTTTCTGTATAGTGTTTTGTGGAATATTAGTTGTTTTCATGGTTTTTACTTTGACCATTGTATTCTCCGTCCTTATTTGATGTATGTGTTTTGATCAACTTTGGTTTCTTCGACCTTTCGTTTTTTGCGATGACACAATGCTTATTTGTGATGATATGAATATGATTATATAATTGTATGACGTCATATCAGTAATTTAATATACCATGTTTACAGCACATGTGTAGTTTATAGCAATAGTTTATATGGAGGAACACAACATTCATAGACAAAGGACTACTTTGCATAACTTTTGTATATTATAGAGCCCCTTTTTCCTGATACATATATCTTTGTACAGAAGGTTCAGTACACAACACATGATACTCTCGTTTACTACATAATTCTGGCTCATGCAAAGAAAGCTTCAAACGTGATGGTCAACAATTATACCAACATAAAATAGCGAACACCAAACTCTCACCTCATATCATTGAACACACAAAGACCCCTACATATTTCGTTGGAAATCAAGATACTGTCTTCCGATTAGCACTACAATGTGGCAGTGTTAGACTGCTTAATAGGATTCCAACCTGTCCCTTCTTCACCAACGGTAATTGAGATATACACACACAATAAAAACATGCATCGCTTCGCTTTGACTCAAAAAGACCACAACATATTATAAAAATTACGGCATTGTCAATATTTTGGTACTATAATTTTGCTTTCTCTCTATATCTCTCTTGTTAAGGTCCATTGGTATACTTGTTCACGAAGATTTTTATATTATTTGGCTATCCAATCTTTTGATCGTGTGTGTACCTGATGATTAGTAATCCAGAAACGCACCGTGTACACTAAATTAGATATCTACGTTTTTATTCACTATGATTTAAGCCTGTATCTGGATTACCTTTGTATTACAAATCATATGAATGTCAAAGAAAATAGACATACATTGTATATGTTATAATTTTATTATATTACTTTAAGTGGTTTCCAATATATAGATATGTGTACATTGTGATCACAATTGGAATTTTACACAATAATTCTATTAACTTCCAATAAACAATTATACCATGATGAAGAATATAACACATAAGTACATCTTGATATTTCAAATCAAGACAAATTAGTTAGCACTTTTATGAAATATGTGATTTGCTACAGTTTGCGTATTATCCTGGCAAGTCCAATCACCATATTGCACCAGTTATGACGTAATATAGACGTGAACACATATAACATAGGTCAGCGCAACATGCTGTATTCACTTTATCATTATAATCACGTCAAATTGTATCTCCATGATGTTTTCGACTCGATAAATCACAAATGGAAGATATTTCTTCCAATGAGTTCATTTTTTTATAATGACATAATTGGCCATTTTGTGATGGTAATCACGCGCATGTGTTCAAACACTTTTTTATAATGACATAATTGGCCATGCTGTGTTCATGATGACTTCTTCTAATGTGATAACGTTTTCAAACTATTCATAATGAAATAATCGGCCATTTTGTGATGATGATCACTTCTTGTATTGTGATCAATAGTTCAACCTTTATATGATGACGTAATCGGCCATTTTGTGATCATGGTTACTTCTTGTATTGTGATCACGTGTCCATGCTTTTCATAATGACATAATTGGCCATTTTGTGATCATGATGATTACTTCTTGTACTTTGATCCGGTGACGAATTTCACATTTGCATTCTCTCCGGGCGATGTCAGCTGGTAGATTTATGTGTTATTATATGATAACTTGACCACATGTCACAGCAATCCATTTGATAATTATATGCTATATTTGCGTTACATTACATAACGACATTGCGCAATAATCAATGTGATGCCTCATTTACAACAACATTCAGATAAGATCTTTTTGAAAGCCTTCCTGAACTCTGGATTAAATATTGTATAAATAACCGGGTTTAGAAAACTGTTAATATATCCCAACCATACAAAGAAACTAAATAAAATCATGTTAGGCTGGCATATCGCATAGGTAGACAGTTCTTCTTTGAATTTGATACATATTGCGTTGGTAATGTTGATTGTAAAAAATGGAACCCAACAAAACAAGAACACACCTACAATATAAAAAAAGGTTTTATCAATAAAACAGAATATAACCTCAAATACAATAAATATTTGTTAGTATAACATACAATATTGCAATATCAACATACAATGATGCTACTGTTATAATAATATATAATTTGATCTGAATTGTATTACAGTTTGAAATATGTGTTGTTGTTTTCATTGACATTTGACCACAAGGCTAACACCATGGATGTGTAGTACAGTCCAAGGCTTGATCCACTGATTGAGGGCATTGACCTCTGACAACAAACCTAATAGCACTGACTTGAGTTCGCAAACCCATACGCACCCCATCTATTTTATATACACATTAACATGACCGAGATTTTTCACTGGCTCATTATTTCTGTCCGCACTTTCTTCTCTGATTAAGTATTCGACATTTCAATGAGAAGTTAAGCTGACAACTACAATGAACGGACCATAATTTACCACATGTTATCAAAGGGAACGATTTCACAGAAGCTACGCTGTATATAACGAGGATGTCAAGGAGTAACACAGTGGATGCAACATGTGGAGCAGGAACTGCCTAAGCCTTCCAGAGAACCCGAGTTCGCTCAATTGTTTTTACTTGTCGTGTTTTGCCCTTTTCCATTTGGTCATTGTAGTATATGATCTTGTTCGATTTACGGCTTCTGATTATCCCATTGGTATCTTCAAACCTTTTTTGGAGGAGAAAATAAATTCAAATACTTCATATTGTCATACTATATCTTAATTGTGCTTTGTGAAGTATTGCCTCTTCGTTAATCCCTTAATGTTTTATCAAATGAACAGCAAAATCTATCACACTGTCAGAGGAATTCCAAAATCATATATCAAATCGCAGAATAGGGCAAAATGTAAACCCCAAACCCCTAATGTATTATGATTAATTGCCAAACACAAAAAGACAATGTCACATACAGAATGATTTAAAACTATGAAAATTATGTTCAAGGTTGAAAAACAATTGTGAAATAGCTCTTTAGCAAATTGAGAACATTTTACAAAAGTATGTTGCCTGACTTTGTAATATATTATGAAAAGAACGTTTAAACAGTGATGTACAACAATTCCACCAATATAAACGTACAGTCACCTCTAACCTCAAGTCATTAAAGATTAAAAAGAAACAATGAACACGGCATCTGACGTTTAAAATGCAGGTAGTGGCTTGGGACAGGCAAATATATATGATGGGATCAAATCTGTTACTGGGATCCCAACCCTCTCCTCTTGATAATATATTTGTTTTACCAATCTTGTTCTGCAGCTTATTTGTTTTTTGTTTTGTTTGATAGCATGTATTGCTACGTAGAATTTGACATTTGCTTGTAGGCAACATATCATATACAATTAACGAGATAATGAACAGTCAATTGTAGTTTCATGATATCTGAGAAAAACATGGCACCCACTACTGAAAAAAAACCAGTTGTACTTTAATATAAAAATCTATAAATAAGTAATAGAATTAGCATAGGAGTACTATCGAACACAAAATCTTCAAATGATTCTCTCACACAGCTTACCCATTGGTAAATAAAGCAATAAAATAGGACGGCTATTGTGTTTCATGTGGAGAACAATTAGAAACACTTCATTTCCGGTGTAAAACAACGATTAACGTCCGTAATCAAGTATGATGTAGAATTACAATGAATTATTGACCATAGTATCAGTTGTTAGACATTTATCAGTTAATTCTATGTCACATGTTTTATAAGTGGTACATGCTATGATACACAGAGACGTGTATGATAGACAGTAGCAGGTGTTACAAGTACATGTTGCCATATGGTGGCATGTGCATTTATGTATTTTTGAATTATCCGGTATTATCTTAAGAAGAGTTTGAAGATGCCAACGGGGTATTCAGAATCCGTATATCGAAAAAGAACAGACAACATTATGGCCAAAAGAAAAAAGTACAAAAGGACAAACAAAGATCTACAAAACATACATATACAACAAACGATCGACTAACACGAACCCCACTAAAAATGTTCAGTATTTTATGTAAACATTGGCATCGCTACCTTTAGATTGTTTCAACTTTTAAAGTACTATCATATTAAAGATGTTGTCACGTTGTGTGCGTTTGCTGTCTAACGAGTTTTATTATGCGCAAACTACCTTATGATATTGTATCGCATGTATGTTTGAAGAATGCAACATATTGTCCTTTTTATCGGTTTAATTGCTGTAGTCTTATGTTTTTTCGGGGTTTTATTCCGACTTAGTAGTTGTATTTTGTTTTATGTTAGCCTAAAACATACAGATAATTGTTTACATTAAATCTCGGATATATTGGAACGTGGATCTAGTATGTAACTATTCTCATGATCAATTCCTGGGCGATGTTCTCTTTAGTAATCTGAAGAACGATATGTATAATGTACAATGTATGCTAGCAATATGTTCAAGTCTAATTGTTAATGATGTTTTGCCCATGAATATCCCAAGTAGTTCTGGGATTTCCCGTTTATATCGAATATTAGCAGATACATATTTAAACATGTGTATTGTTTGTGTAGGCTTATATGTCAAATACATTTCTGTAGAAACAATAATAAGTGTATCCATTTTGTTTATCCTTCAATCTGTTATTTAGGACAATACTGACATCACGCCATTCTCAGATGTATTTGTACGTAATATTCAGTATTTTATTTGACCTTCCCTTTACATAGGCAATACTCAATGTTCTCACTGTATATATGATGGCCAAAAGATCACTAGAGCTTGTGTTGTATTTGTTGTTTTAATATGCCGACTTGAAATAAAACTGATCTTATCCTATGACATTAAGTACTATCCATGTACGAGGCATACAATATAATTCACAGTCAAAATAGTTTAAAGATACCAAAGGGGTCATCAGAATCCGTATATCGAAGAAGAACATACAACACAATGACCACAAAGTAATTGTGTTGCATTGATTTAAACTTACATGTAATTTGGACTCAATGCTTTGATTTAGAAATCATTCCATCACGTGTGCGTTATTTGTGCTTATTGTACTATTACAGGAACCATCTCGAAATAAGGAATGTTCAGTGTCTTGTATTAAAATGCGTTATCTTAATACCAGACATTCTGTACATAATAGTTCCAAATTAATCATAACTTACATTCTACAAAATATGAAAAAATAAAATCCCTTTTTATCTATTGCCAATACTTGCATGTGTCGTACATGGATTAATTACTAAAGGTGTCAACTTTTACCAAAGTAATACATGTGTGTGTTTGCGTTTTCATGGGACAAACGTGTTTTATGTTATATTAAATGTTTACCTAGAACGATGGCTAATGTTTTTGTTGCCTTCTTCTCTCTTTTTGAGGACGATTTTTCTTTCCTTTTCCTACTCGTTCGTCTATGGAAATACTTCCCGACAGTTCGTTTCTCCTTCCGCCTTGGTTGATTAGCTTGTCTTGTATCATTGGCAGGAATTAATTGACACTTATGCTCAAACTCAGCCTGACTCTTTGCACGGCGTTCAGATGATGGCGTAGATGAAAACTTTGTTTCTGTCTCCATTTGTGTATCTACGTTACAAGTTCCGTTTCCGTTACCATCAATTTGAATTTCAACGTGTCTAACAGCAACTGGGTTTATAATCAACTCTGCCTCCTTATCATCCTGATCATCAGCACTCTCCGGACTTTTTTGTCCACTGTCATCTTCAACATACCGTTCACTAGAATCCGTGTTAGTAGCCATGTTGCTGACATTATCATCACAGACGGGAATTAACAACTGATTTGGCGCCTTGTTCGTATTGTATGTTGATATTTTACCATTGTCCATACTCTTTGCCAGTCCTGTTTTCATAGTGGGTTCGGTTGTTTTAGTAGCGTTTATAGTAGCGGTATTTTCTATTACGTTCGTAACAGCTGTATTTATAGTTTTAGCTTTTTTATTTCTAACAGCCTTTGCACGTATTCGTAACACTCGGTATATTCTCCAATACAAAAACATCATAATAATTGACGGTATATAAAATGATCCCATTGATGAATATATAAGAAAATCAGAATTAAAAAAAGCACAATCCCCTTTTTGTCTTGATTCTGAATAATTAACACCTAATGCTATTGGTGCTGCAATAGATAAAGATATCACCCAAGTCAACGCTAACGTCACAAACACACGCTTGGAATTTTTATGTTTTGAATATTTGATTGGCTGTGTCACCGCTATAAATCTAGAAAAAAAGAGGAAATCAATTTGAAAACATTTGTATATTATTATTATGTAATTTATACGAACATATATGGATGTTAGTCAGTATGATGTAAATCGCAAGTCCGAAATCGGCATGACAAATAGTGTTTTTATTATTGGTCCTCATCTGGCAGTTACGGTATATATACCTACGCGAACCTTTTTAAACATACCCATGTGCAACACTGCAATTTATAAGAGATTATTAATGAAGTTGCTACTCTGTAGTCGTCGTCGTCTGTCTAATGTGCATGTGCAACGCAGCCATAAAACAGCGATTTACTATGACTGTTCTTTTTATGAAAACACAGGTCACCAATACAACAAATAACTGTTGGCTCTTAGGGACTACAGCAAGTTGCAGAAGTGACCATTCATATGCGATTCGTGTGAAATACAGGTGGTGTATTTGATTTGTTCTGCGAAGGCATTGTTTTGTATATACAGTCAAACCTGCCTTAAAGTGCACCCTATATAGTAAATCACTGTCTATAAGGAGCAGTCTCATTTTCCCCATTAATAATTAGTGCATATAATTTTAACTTGTATATAGATGACAACTGCTTCCTAAAGATCACATTTTGAGGTTTCCTTGTGTGACCGGGTTTTTTTTATTGTAAGTGTTAATATATTAATATAGTGTCAATGTAAACACTGCCAATTATATTAGCTGTGTTATGATATGGGTACGATATGTTCGTGTTATCAGATGTAAACATGAAACATAATTATAAAACAAAAAATGATAAGCTATTATGATTGTTCGCATTATGTTAGCTGTATTTCAGCTCTGTATATGTTATATGGATAGTTGCAACAAGAAACAAGGAAGACAACTGACATGGTAGAGTCGAAATATTTGCCTTCAACGACCGTCAACAGACAACTGTTAACAAATTGTTGTTGGCCTGCGCACAGTATATTATTGATGTAATAAACCTGTGTTCTCCAAGGAAAAGGCACACGTTCACGCAATTCCTTGTGGATGTTTTTGTACCCATATTAATTAGGGAAAACAATGTTTATTTCTATGATTTAGATTTTTGCATGTATTTTGATACTTGACATCAAATATGTGTAGACGTAGTGCTAACGTCAACGGAGTAGGATGAGACAACCCTGATGATATCAACAGCAAACACACAATGTTAAGACAAAACGATAACCAGGGATGTGAAATCTAATCAATACAATGTATTAACACTAACCTATCTACACTGATAGCTGTTAGATTTAATATTGACGCTGTGCACGCCATGACGTCAGAGGCCACCCACGCATCACACAGGGCATCACTAAGTAGCCATGACTGTACAACCTGAAATTAAAAAAAATGTAGACATTTAATTAAATACGTCCATGTTTAGATCACATGTTGAATACATATATTATAAAACATATCCGTAATGACCTGTACAGACATGCTTATTTATTTCATCTAACAAAATGAAAAAAAAAGAAAATACCACACTGTCGAAACATTTCCGAAATCCAATAGAAATATCGTAGACAGAGGTAAAATTGATACCCCTAACGGACAAATATATGAACGCTCACTTTCCTGGCTTGGTACAGATACTTCAATGTATAATATAGTATAGTAACTCGGTACAACATAGCACACACAGATGCATATGTGATATAATTTGTTTTATATATTTTTGTTCAGAATGCGAATTTCTTTCTTGTAAGACACTAAATTAATTTCCAACCTCGATTGTTCTATTTAATGAAACCAGAATTCGACGACTTGTCTTGTTGATTAAATGCCAGGTGTGTGTAATTAGGATTGTTTGTTAAGAGTTGGTCTGTCTAATTAATACACCTGTTACAGGTATGATATATATGGTTCTTAATTATTCCGGAAGGCATTTGTTATTGGCGTGTGTTTGATTCTTGATATTTATTCTTCAAATAAAAACGTAGATACATTGTGTATCTTATCAATTGATTTCCAACTTTGTCACCGGGTCCGTATAGTGCTTTAATAGTGAGTGAGTGATTGCTATGTAATCTCAAGTGAGCGATTTTGTCGCTATATCATTGAGAGAACAAACCAATTTTCAATCGGCTGAAAATGATATATGTTAGCACTAGCTAGAAAACTGAAACAGCAGTTAACAGATTGATATGTCGTTCCACTGTGACACAGTGCCCTGACTCAGAATACCCCAAAGGTGCTTTGGATTCTTAATGCTACGTTCTTACCCGAGTAAAAAAAAATGCCAATGTTATAGTCTTTCGTTTGACTATACCGTGGATAGAACCTACGATGGTTCATATTCGGGTCGATCAAATTAAGCATTGCACTGCTCAGTCGGACTTGTGCTTTAATAAGGTATCATACTGCAGCACATAGAGCTCAGGGGGGATTTAAGTATAGTAAGGTAACATAGGTCAGTATATAGTAATGATACACTATCATTATAATTAGTAAAATAATATTGATTATTATAAACGATCGTTCACCTAACTAATAGATCAACATGCCCTGTATGATAATAAGACCATCCCCACTGTGCTAATTGTTATTCTATGCTTGACGTCAATGTTTTTTAAATCTAATTTTATTACATTCTTTTTTATAAACCCATCAATACCTTAAGTGAAGTAATAATTTACTGAACACTGTAATACAAATCTCAAAAGACACATAAAACATCATATCTGTAATGTTTTCTTAATTATTATAAACTGTTATGTCAGTTTAACAATCATGGCGAGTAAATATTTAATCGTGATTCCAGAAACTTAAGAAATGAACTTTTTGATATCCATTAAAAGTGTAGCAATTGGCAAGAATTAGTTCTCTTGCTGAACATTACAACTGCTCTGTAAGACCCGAGGATACATCATTAGATTGCATCATAACGTGAGAGAAGCAATTAAAATCAATATAAACATGTCCTCCATAACGAAGAGCAGTGTATCCGAGTCTGTAATGATATTCGTATACAGCTCAGTGTAATCAGAAACCGCAAATAGAAGAAGCACAGATAATGCAATGGTTAAAAGAAAAAAAAATTAAAAAAGGTCATGCATTGATTAAAAAAACACTACACAGAAATCTAAAGTTCGAGAAACACGAACCGCACTAAAATCTGGGGTTAGACTAAGGTGCTTCAGAAAGGTAAGCAATACCTGAATGTAGTAAGCTATGTAACATTACTTGCATTTTATTTTCGCATGTCAAAGGTCAGCTTTTTGTCCAACATACAATAATATAATACCATGTACGCTTAGTTACTATACACTGGTTATGACTTTAATAGACGACGGTGATAATGGAATTATATGAAAACGAGACCCTCGTGTATTCTGAGCAAGACTATCGAATAAGAGAAGCAAGATGTTTTTAAATAGTTGAATGTTCTACTGATTTCTTAAGACATTTGGTGATAGATCTGACATCGTTTTAGAATTAGCCATGAAAAGACTCGCGTAGAAAGACACTAAAATAGTCCCGATGGATTGTACCGTATGGTTCTTGCCTGAAAACAACATTCACATTTTCTTTATTTCATTATATTTCATTTACAAATTATAGGTTTTAGCATTCAAAGTATCAAGACAAAATACATTTAATTTTGCTAATTTTTTGTGATTTATATATATTTTCTTATTATTATTTGCGGCTATATAAATATGCCATAGCTGTGTACACCTTATTTCATGCTTATCATATTTCTAACAAACGACTATAATGTCATTATATACTAGTAAGACCTGACCTTAAGGAGAGGGACAATTGAATTAAGGATCAACAATTATAAGAATATTGTGAGGATATATTGATAGTTTTAGACACTTCATGTTAGAAACGACTTATATTGTCTGACCAGAGACAATCAATTCAATTGCTTTGCAGAGACGTAGAGTGGCATATTAGAGGAGTCCCGAAAGAGTGTAACATCGTGTTATATTAATAAGATGGTGTAAACCGTTATGTTGAATATTGTAAGTTTCTAAACAATAAATCAATAATCAATATATCATAGATATAGTTGAAGATCTGTAATGTAACAGTATACGTTTACATATTAAAGAGTTTGTATTTACTTATATTCATTCCATTGAAATAAGAACATAGATATCAAATTTAGTGCGCATGACGCGTTTCTGGAATAATCCTCGTCAGATTTGTTCAAAATCGAAAGATTGGAAACCAAATAACTTTTTAATAAAGTTTTGGGAGCAATAAAACCAAAGGGCTTAAACAGGATAGCCAAAATTGGCTATGGTCACCTAACAATAATGTAATATTCAGACGGTGAATAATTGCCTGCCTCTATACACTTTGATGTTGACAACCTACTGCCGTTTTCAGTACCCCGTCAAACGTTTCTTCTGTGACGATATAGTTCTCTAAATAAGAGAAAATAATAACCCTTGCTACACACGTTGGAGGTAACAACATATGTATATAGATATACAGTCAACCTGTGCGAAGAGGTAACCTTTCGGACAAACAAAAAGTGACCTTAAAAGACAAGTGACTTCATAAAAGAGTTTCAATTCATATAAAAATGCCTATATCAGAAGAAGAAAAATGTGACCTCTTAGTACAGGTGACTTCTTAATAGAGGTGACCTTATAGGCAGGTTTGACTGTATATGAAAATGATGATTCTTAATATGCAAATCACATTTCTTATCAAACGTCCATTTTGCTCCCTGTAAATATAGCTTCAGTTCGATAAACCTTATTTTTGTGTAAATCAAGGCAGAATTAATTAAGATTAATTTACATCACCGGTGTTGCTGTGTAAATTAAAACTATATTATTTTGATTAACGTGGTTGCTATGTGAATTAGAATAAACGGCTAAGTCTATCAACGGAACCGCGTTGCTAAGCAAGTCAGTATCATCTGTAACTTCGTCAAACAGAGCTGATATGAAATAAAATAAAACCGAAATAGCATCATAACATAAAGTCTTAAATCCAGTGAATTAATAAAGATTTTGCTGCTGATTTTTATGGCTTGGTGCAGTCATGTAGTAATACGGCCGGTTTTGAAATGATGATGTGAATGTACTATAAATCAACAATATACATCATCGAGGAAGAACATTTAAATATATATTGTGAAATAATCTGTGTTCATAGCAACTGTTATATAAACTATTACTAAATTATATTGATATTAATTTGACCTTAAGGGTATCTTATGAAGGTTATTCCAGATACGTATCTTGCCTACTACGTTAGATATATATTGTTCCCAAGTAAGTACATAATTCATAGCTCAAAATAACGCCTTCGATGATGAATACAATTCATACCTTAAACTGACGTCATCAGTGATGAGCATAACTGACATCTCAAACATTACACTTGGACATAAATTAAAGGAACAGTGTTCTGCATTTAGATTGTTATTCTACATCTCACAGTCACCGAGAGGTAAAAATCATGACTCATAGTGATTATTAGACGACCCCTGTTCTGGTTGTAAGTAAAGGAATCATTATAGTTTAGATGTACGATACACAATGTATGGAAGAAAATACAAAACTGGAAAGAAATATAATGTGTAAATGCTTTACATGATGGCAACAAGTACATGTCATGGTAGAAATATAGAATGGTTGTATGTACAATAGGTATCTATTACAGATTGTAAAGGAACATGAACCTCCATATATTAACAGTCTCTAATGTTCTTTAATAATACACTGATTGCCGATGACAAAGTCTGGAATAACTTAACCGAAAAATATTATCACGACACATCATGAAATAGCGGAATAATTACATGTTTTGATTTCTTTCTTATATTTGTTTTGTATTGTTTCCTTTGTTTTGTTTTTTATTTGTTTTGTTGTTTGTTTGTGTGTTTGTGTGTTTGGTTTTTTCTTGTCAAATTACAAATTGCTCTCAACATACGCAGTTATTGCGTCTATTGTAACGATTTTAATTAGTTTTCTAAAAAAATAAACAGAAGCGTTAAAAGTTTATTGCCTTTAAGTATGTGATGTCTAATAAAATAACGAGAAATTCACCAAATTGTCTTTTTATTACATTCAATGTGGACAAATATGGCTTTAAACAATCAATAAAACTAAGTTCTGTTTGATATTTCCTGTAAAAGTGAGATTTAAGCTACTGTTATTAACAGACTGTTGATTCTGATTAAAAGAAACGTATAAAAATGATGTAAAATTTTAACATTTGCCATACATAAAGTACGCAATGTGACAGAGACGAATATAAACGAATGGTTTCTGCTAAGGAAAACTATGTAATAAAATTAAGCGCTCTAGTAAATCAAGTTATGCTGTTCTTTGTGGAATTAATCTCTCTTTCTGATCATAATAGGAGAGAAATGATAGCGCTTTAAGTTTGTAAGTGCTAGAATACACAACAATGATCATGGCGTAATATAATCAGTGATCTCTCTTTCTCCACCGTGTTTATTGAACGTCAACTCTATTGTTTATTACCACAGTGATCTTACTGAACAGTAAACGGACACTTGTAGTGTCTTCTACGACACGATACGCAATTATATCCGATATTGTTTACACTAATACAATTTCCAATATTAATAATATTGGTTCGTTCTTAATCTGCAGAGTCGCTGTCTGAGATTTGATTATTCAAGGGCGACCGGTCAACACAATTATAACAATATTCAGTTAGCTCTCACAAGAACTTTTCGACTTTCTGTACACAAATAGTATGATAGAGGTAAATATGTAGAGTAATATGTTAGACAGACAGATAGAAATTTGACACGCAAAGTTGTATGTAATGTACTTTATGTTCACTGTAACTTTCAAATCAGTTTTATTAGAGGGATGTTATGTAATCGCTGTCATACCATAACCAAGAAAAGTAAGCTTACGGAACATACAAGAACGTGGTAGATAGTTGAACCAAATATAAAGTTAGCAAACTTTAAGAGATGAATTTATGATCTTGTGTGAATTAAGAGAGGTATCCTTTCTGTAGACGAAACAATCCTGCCTCTCCTGTGTACGGTGTGATTGATATTCTATGTAAGACCCTTTTTTCACGTTGAAAACTTTTAGTCAGGGAGCTACACTTGTTTACACAAATAGCGCGATCAGGGTTATGAGAAACATTAGCTGCCAAAGTCGAAATGTTGGATAGCTATATTTTTAAATGGTTTTTTTTTTTTTTATAATGTAATAAAACGTAGACATCTAAATTGAAATTATTATAAAAGCTAAGGTTCAACTCTCTCGTGCATATGTAACCGTCATTCTGGGTATACTCATTTCATTTTTTTTTTTTAATTTGTCTGCATTGATGATGTTTCAAACATGCTTGCTTCAACTTAGTTATAAAGTATATTAAATTGTATACATTATTAATAGCAGTGTAACGTGCCTGTATGAATACTCCATCGTTATCAAGCCTAGCACGCTATGATACCTGTATTAACACAGGTATAAACTATACAGGTAATTGGTAATTAACACACTAATTAACTACCACCTGGATTGTAACAACACATAAACCACCAGTTATAAAAATAGTATCAAAGACTGCTCTAAATAACATAGTCGTAAAATTATGACAATGTTACAGTCTTACCATCCAAATGGATCTACGTGATATATTAGCTTCACAGTGATCTCTTGGTTTTGTTGATGTTGTGCTATTAAAATTGTTTTAAGTATGGGTTACTTCTACAGAAGTTAGTAATAAACATGTCTTAATGTTAATTACATATATCTTAATGTCCTTGGCATATCCGTAGTGTTATAAACGAGGTACATTTTCTTCTTTGTTTTCTGTGTAGTACAACATCACCATAAAGTATACAACAGAACAAAAGCCAATTATACTAACATGTTGATGGATTGGCTATATATTTTGAGGTTGGTTGAACTGAGGAACATTACTGTTCCTAGTGCGGAACGTGTCGTTTATCGAGGCGGTGGTTTCGTACGAATGTCTGTATGAAAACCAGGAAGGAATGTTAAAGTCGATGTTTTGGTAGCATTATGACTACTATAACTGGGATTTTCGATGAACTATGACTATGCTCCGTGTCTGTATTCGGTATTGAAACTTCGAATTAAAATTGATTTTAACACTAATGCTCGTCTTAGTTAGAAGGCAATTTGATCCGGATGCCAAAACAACCAAATAACAGACATGTAAAGCAGAAAGAAGACAATTGAAGAATGGATTGTAATACTACAGACAGTACTATGCATTCTCAAACATATGTGCCGTGCGTAGTAAAACGTTTTGATTCAAGCAAAGCGATAGGGAATACGCTATTAATTGAAATTGCCATATGTGTGTTTAATAACCGAGGCATTCTGGTGGCTTTTTATATGTAATACAGTCTTTAAAATTATCAAATTGTCTTAATCTCAAACTTTCAAATCTTTTGACTTACGGCGCACAAATCTACCTAATGGATGTTATTCAAGAAAAGCCTCCTGCGCACTAAATCAATTACGCTTAGCACAGTAATAAATGTTTATCGTCAATTCTACTTGCCCTGTATAGAAAACTATTAAAACTTCCAAAATACAAGAAATATCAATATTCAATACTGAAGGCAGACTTGCATGACGAAATAAAAAGGAATGAATTTAATGTTAGCCTACGTAAACATGTAAAACAATCCTTTCTTAATACAGATTGCTATCAAGCTAATATGTAACTTATCGACACATGTCATTTCTTATTTTTGTGACGAACGTCTGGATATAGTAATGGACGGTGCCTTAGCACTTAATTATAGAGTCAACAAGATAGCTTTCTCAACAAATGGTGTCAATATGTTACAGATGTGTGGCAATAGTCCTCAACTCGACCACTACATGCATACATGATATTTAAGTATCAACTTTCAACCGGAAAAAAAAGAGCTAATGAAAAGACAGTTCTGTTCAGCTTTTAATAAAAACAATAATTCCACTGATACGCACACAAAACAAATTATGAATATTTATTTATAGTATATCATATATAAAATAGTTATTACGCATTATAAACTGCTTTTGTACTAGTACTTCACATGAAATCAGAGTACTGTGAAAAACAGCCAATTTGTTCATTTTCTGCAAGATAATGCTACAAATTATAGACATGTAATTGATCAGAACTCAGCATGACAATAAGTGTATACTTTGGTTTTATTGTTATATTATTGTGTTTTGCCAGTAGTTATAATTATGGAAATACAACTCAAAAGACACATTACTTTGATGGTATACATTTAAATGCTTGTCAACCTCCTTTGGTCATGTGTGGTCTGTTCAATGACGCAAAATTTGCTCCAATTATTGAAAGTAATTTATTATGAATTTCTTTTACTTTTTTTGCAATGCTCTGAATATTGAAAGATTATCTAATGACATGGCATATGATAGTAGAAACCAATCACAAAGCTGTTCAAACTACAAGACAATATCAAACACCTATTAGAAGACAATAGACAACATCCTTGACTATCGCTTGGTCTCATAAACGCAAAGTTTACCAAAAAGTAGACAACTGATAAACGTTTACAAACTATCATGTAAGCCCGCCACTTTTAATAGAAGTGCATGCACCAAGCCATGTAAGTGGGAGGTCATTGCACCAAGCCATGTAAGTGGGAGGTCATGTATATATATTAGGGGCATCGATGTTGCCACTGTTTCAATGATGTTTCTATTATATTTAGGATATGTTCTGACATTGTAGTATTCGTCGTTGTGTTTCATTTTACCAATGTACTATATATCTGACAAATTGAAGGAATTACCCTGTAGAGATTTATTTATGATGCATGGAAATCATAAATCATTGTTACATTGTATAAAGTACTACATGGTGTGAACATGATGTATACGATATAGAAATGTTGTGAAATCATCTTACATGAATACGTAATGATAGGTTACTGTGGAGAATTCTTTAACTGGAGGAATTAATGAGAAGTTCACAGTCTTTCCTCAAAGTTCTTTATTTAGGCATATAGAGATATAGATTGGATAACGAATAAATAAATTACACCACATTTGTTTCACATTTATTTTAGTGTTATTTTTAATTCTACTTTTATACATATCGTGGTGAGAGATAGGGTTGATCATGAATTATCTAATCATTAGAGGGGAACCACATGGTGATATATTGCGCCATTAAACAAGTATCCAACATGGTGGCTATCTATTGTGTCAAGATGTTTAATGTCGTCTTGACCTATCGTCATGATTGGTATATTAGACAAAGTAAAAATGTAGATATTTCTGGAATAAAATAACCTTCATCGCGTACACTCAAGATCAAGATGATTGGAGAACTAAATAATCTAAAAGAACAAACCGAGTCATTACAGAAGTGTTCAATATATGGGGCTACTTGATGTATATAAAATTATGCTATAATTGTATGATTTCCTGTACGACATAAACGATCAAATAAACATAAGTGTTAAATATATTTAGTCATGGAAACATATAAACATAATTCTGGTACCTGATACATCTAGAGCAAAAGATAAGAAACGGTAACAGTATAGGCGCGGCCGTGATGTTGGGCAACCTTGAAAATCATTAGTACGACGGTGATTTATGTTTGTTTTCGGTAGCATTTGAAAGTTGTTTTGGGGTGCTGATATAATTTTGCTACATATTAATGGAAAAATCTCAATGGGTAAATTGAAATAATCTCTTTTTTTTAAATTTAGTCCGACTTAGCTGTATATGTGGTATTTAATCATCAAACTTAGAATTATCTATTTACTGAAAAGACATCATCTGTACAGAGGGTTTGTTAAAAGAGTAACCAGACGGATGCCACAAGGGGAGCAGGTTTTGTTTACCCTCCGAAGCTCAATATTTAGTTTGTAGATCATTGTTTGTTCTTTTTACTTTTTCTTGTGGGAATTGCATTGTCTGTCCTTCTTTGATTTACGACTTTTTCAAAGATTTGCGAAAGGATCAGATTATCTTCCTTTCGTTTTTCTTGAAGTCTACTGCACACGAATAAAGGAACAAATCGTCGAGAAGAGGGGCCCAGTTGGTACTGTTAAGGTTTTCTACAAATATTTCTACTCCAAAAGAATTACCAATAAAAAGACAACTATTCCATATGATATAAAATAATGTATATCAGTGTGTTTTGTATTATTTGAAGCCTACATAACTAAATACGACAAAAGGTCAAGATATAGGAGATGAATAGTAGAAAATTATCGTAATTAGGGGTAGGTTCTCTACTGAAAACAGCGGAATCTTGTACGAGATATGAGAGCATATGGCATATATTACGAAAATCTTGGCTATAATATTAAATTTTTAATGCCGCTAGTTACAGTTACAACTATATGTGAAATAACAAGACGCTCTTTTATTAGCAAAATCCATCATAAAATTATTTCATTTGGTTGAATCGTATCGTATTGCAACGTCTTCAGACAAGACGTTGAACCGACTGGAGTAATTTTATAAAGGAAGGAAATTCCTTATTATTTGACGGGACTTGATAATCTAGGGAACGGTATATAAGTAACAACGATGGTAATGCGTCTCATAAATTCCAATAACCATGACAACAATCCAATTAAAATGAAAATTATCCGTTAGAAATATTTCTGTAATTTTTATATGATATAATCTAAATTATTCTATTTATTCTGTACATTTTGTATCCGTCGGTATATTTATTATTGTCCCCCGACGCTTCGTCGAAGGGGACTATAGAAATGGGTGTCGTCCGTCCGTCCGTCCGTCCGTGTGCTTTTTGGTTTCCAGATGATAACTTGTGAATGAAAAGTCAGATTGAAGCTAGGTTTGGTATGTAAGTGTATCTCATGAATATCTAGGTCAAGTGCGATAGCGATCATTTTTCGACACATCTTACCAGAGTTACATCCCTTTTTATACTTCAAAATTGCTAATATTTTGGTTTCCAAATTATAACTTGTGAACAAAAAGTCAGATTGAAACTAGGTTTGGTATGTAAGTGTATCTCATGAATATCTAGGTCAAGTTCGATAATGATGATTTTTCGACAAATCTAACCAGAGTTACTCCCCTTTGTTTACTTCAAAATGGTCCTTGGATGGTCCCCTTTCAGAATTATGAGTGATACAGGCTCCCCTGACCCTCTAGTTTACAGTAGTTTCAAAATTTAATCTTACGATGTAACCTTGGCGTCGGGGGACCAGTAGCCAACGGTCTTTTATTTATATTTTATCGTCAGTTACTTAATATGCTGACACTTTTTATTATTTTCTACGCATGAAAATATATCTGTGTAGGCCATAATATGCCAAACGTAGCAAAAAAAAACCTCAAAAATATCACAATGTCGGAACAGTTCCAAAATCCAATCGAAAAAAAGTAGAAAGTATTAATAAATATTGCTACTTCCAAAGTTTACAAATGATATTACAATCAAATTGGTTAGGCTTGTACCTGGGTAAAAAAGAAAAACTGAATTCGCTTATTCCCATATTTCCACTAGTCGATATATAAATTAAACTTAAGCTGTTTTTCGTCATGACACAATATTTCTCAAACTTATAATGTATACGATTGTCGACTGAGGATAATTTTAATGTTAAATAAATAATATAATAGATTATATTTTAGAACTAGATTTCTTTTAATTTTAGAAATTCAATATTTTTCGATATTTTATCTATTCTAGCTTCGCTAGCCATGCCCACCAGTAAATCTAACGTTTGAAATCCCCGCGCGTGAGTTATATTGCCCGGTGACGATGTCCGGTTTAAAGTGTGAAACCACTAATTAATTTCTTTAATGTTTTCTACTAAATGTGTGTTTTTTCGAGCCTACTTGCCCATTTTATCTTAAGTTTAACCCTTCCAAGACCATATATTTTCTGAAACGTACGTGATTCCTCTACATTTTGTCAAAATATCAGGGCATGTTTAAAATCTTGCAGTGAAATGCCAGGCTACGGAAAACACCTACTCTAAAATAGCTCGGTCATCTCCCAAAAAATCAGTATTTATAGGTCATGCATCAAATCCTCCATAGAGGTATTAAAATGCAACTAAGTCCATCAAATTTGGGCTCAAAATAATCCCTATATATTTAACTTCAATTATCAGTTTTAATCATTCCATTCCATTCAGTAGTTTCTACAATACTATGAAGTGAAAGGGACTTTTTTTCTTGAAAAAGGGACTACTTTCGTATATGTTCTAAGCTCTGATTGGTTAACTAGTGGTTTTACACGTAAAATCAATCTATTGTAAACAGACGACAAAGATAAAAACGTTCGCAACCTATATTTAATTTTAATAACAGCACATGTAATGTTAATGTTTATAATGAGAACTGTTAGACTACTTGAAATTTCTTGCTGTTTGTTTCATTTAGTTTGTAAATTACACTTATTAATATTCTTTCAGCTTTGATTAATTAGTTTACCATTAAAATATAATATAACCAATATTTGATGTGACTGTGGTCAATATACAAGATTTTCCCTCGGTACCTTGAATTGCATGGATGTGCTAGATTACCCTCCGCCGTTGGCGTCGAGCAATATAACACATCCATGCAATTCAATGTACCTCGGAAAAATATTCTTGCATATTGACCACAATCACATGGAATATTTGTATAATATATCGATATGAACATACTGAAACATATTAAGTATTGGTTGTAGCATAATGGTGCATACTTTGATATTAGTAGTATAAAAATGTCAGTAGCCAGATATTCCAAAACCTCTGATTACAACACAAAAAAGCAAAATAAGTTCGAGCCCCATTGGTATTTACCAGAATGGCTGATACCGCGTTTCTTAATGGGTTTATAAAGTGTGTCTAAAATGTGCACTTGGAAACATATAATTGGTGAGCACCAAAAGCCATAAAAGATCATATACAGTAATAATAATAATAATAAAATTATGCTATAGAAGTAATTATGATTGAAGAACTGACAATAACAGCTAATGTGTTTAATTATCTCTAGGTCATAACGTTTATATAACCATTTTATATAGATATCACTAATAACCGACTCAAAACAAAGGTATAACTGCCTTCGTCATGTAAAAACAACTCATTGAGAGAAATGAACACAGAATTTGTGCTTAATGCTTGTAGTTTCTATCCATGATTATACAAATGAGTGTTAATATTGGTAATCCTCTTCATGTGCATTAATTGGTAAAGTTTCCCCGGTCTAATTCATAAACGAGGTGGATACTCATTTTAGTATTTAGGTTACATAGTATATCTCTGAACAATGTTTATGTCCAATGTCAGGAGTTCTTATCATAGAATGGGTTATTATTGCAGTTCGTCTATGATAAAGATACCAACAATGAAGAATACTCAGCATATCTTGAAGATTCTACGAGGGTCATTGAGACTTTATCATATAGCGATAAAATATGTAGTTGCTTCGCATGCTATACCATCTGTGACTTCTTGTAACTTTTTTTTGATTGGCCAACCACAAAATATTAATATTATTGATATATGTGTGATGTGATTTTTGTGATGAAAATTTAAACATTGATCTAGGAGAATATCCATATACAATTCAATGTACAGAGTATTTATTTACTACACTGCATTAAACTTTTATTACTTTATGAGCCTTTCGCCTTTCTTATTTAATGAAATTTATTATTTTGTATGTAACAATACGCTTCATTGTCCAATTTATTAAACATAAATCACTTTGTTTAGTTCATATTAAACGTTGTGATAATCTTACCTCCAAATATACTGCAGGTGGCATAACAACTACTGCTACCATTATGTCAGCGACTGCAAGGGAACAAATGAAGTAATTCGTGGCCGTTTTGAGTTGTCTCTCTCTGACAACACTCATTACTACCAAAACGTTTCCAAACACGGTGAATAATGGAAATATTAATAAAAGTAAACTCCAGTATTTGTACTGAGTAATATCTTCCTGTGTGAAATTACCGGTTGTATTTATTGTCGAAAGATCTGTCGTCACTTCCACCGTACTATTTGATACCCATGACGTGTCGTTATATAGACACCAGGTATCGTTGTCATCACAGAAGAAAGGCCATAACTCAGACATGGGAACGTATGTCGTCTCTGTATCGTCACTGGGCTTCGTTGTGGGGTAAATACCGTTTTTGACGTCATAATCTGAACCGTCCTTTGGCAAGAGGGGTTTTGCCCAACTTGTACTGAAATTCATCCCGGATTTTCTTGATAAATGTATTTCTAAAAGTACATGACAGGCAGGTGTAGAAATGTCTCCCCTGTCCTTTCTATTGGCGTAAATAAAGTATACATTTCTCTGAAAATAAAAAAAAACATGTAACTTTAAATTTAAAGTGTTAATATATATTTTTATATGATATTTTGTATATGATACAAGTTGTACTTTTGTAGGTTCTTCTTTTGTGATGTCATCAGCTTGAATGCGGAGAAAAGCCCTATGACGTCTTCGTAAATAAATACAAAATTCCACTGAATAATACTTCAAAGTAACATGTAATACATTCGTTTGATATTGTCGGGAACTGTATCATCCAAAACTACGTTTCATGCCAAAATACGATGTAGAGCAATCGTTGTGTACTCGTAGAGTGTAGCTATTGATGAATGAAATGTTTAAATGAAAGCTATGACGTCACGTATCGTTGCACAATCTTCTAGACTTCTATATATATATAGAAGTCTAGAAGATTGTGCAACGATACCGATAAAGATGTTACAAAAAATATATTGACAAAATTTTCGATCAACAAATGACCTTCCTCAGTGTCTATCAAAATTAGACTGAGTTTGTAAAAATTAGCTGGTATAATTACAACTCACTAAATAGTCAGGTGACAAAGTGTGACGTATTAAAAATCCAAGTATAAAAATCTTTAACTCCCTCATTTCAATGTAAAGATAGGGTGGTATAATTACCACTCACTAAATAGTCAGGTGATAAAGTGTGACGTATTAAAAATCTTTAACTCTTTCATTTCACTGTAAAGATAGGATGGTATAATTGTCACCTGGTAAAGTGGACGCATTTAAGAATGTTAAGGATTATCGTTATTAAAAGGTGGTGAGCACAAATCCTTAACTTTGTGACAGTAGTAAAATATTCGTTAACAATAAACACTTGGTTGGTTGATTCCCTTAGACTTTATATATATATATATAGTCGTGACTTCTATCTACAGTGGTCAAATACATATGTAATGACATTATATAATAAATACACATTGCATAATAAATAAACATTATATAATAAATACACATTGTATAATAAATACGCATTATGTAATAAATACACATTGTATAATAATTGCGACATTCAAAATAGTTCTACATGTGACAAATTGTATGTGTGTGTGTGTGTGTGTGTGTGTGAAATAGACATCCTACTCCAGATTCAAAAGTGTATTACTGTTGTACATAGTCATCATCAATAGTAAATTTATTGAAAATAAGTAGTTTTGTTCTTAATAATTGACTCGTGTTATTGTTATAGATCAAACATACGACATATTAATATTAATCTACCTATCCAGATGATCAGTTCAATATTTATTTTTACAAGTGGTGCTTGACTCAGAACAGTTTGAAATTAAAATTTGATTCACATATTGCATACGTTTTAGTCAACCTATGAATTATTGGTCTTGAGGGAAACAACATATAGGTGTTACATTGGGCATATGACACGAAACACAGAAAAACCAAACAAAAATCACAAAACAAAACTAAACAAATGTAAAATCCATACTCTGCATGGTGATGATAGAATATTGCTACCAATGAAGAGGGGAGCTGACTCGTCACGTTTGTCGTCGAAATTTGTATTTCAATCTCCCTTCGTTGTCAACCTATGTATAATTGGTCTTGAAGTAAAAAAGATATGACTATATATCAACATATGAAGGAAGGGAGTGAGTGATTGTTGCTTAACGCCAATTCAGCAATTTGTCAGCTATATCATGGCGAGAACAAGTTAATTTTCATTGTGATGATGATGAGGTCCGCTTTGTACTAGACCTACACTCATAGTTGGAATTTTATAGTGCTAGGTCACTGAAAAAACAGTCCGCTGGTAGACAGCTATGAAGGGATGGTCTTGTCACAACATATATCTAAGTAGACAACTATGAAGGGATGGTCTTGTCACAACATAGATCTAAGTACATATTTGTCAGCATATTCCTTTACATGTAGTCATCATATGTCTACGTACATTGCCTTACCCTTTGTTCAGTTTGATAAAAAGAATCATGGAACAATTGATGAATAAATGGTAAATGTGTTTTCTATGCTAGTGTCATTAGAAATGATTGTCTTTCTTTCCCTATCTATTAATCTTTAAATTGTTTTCTATTTCAATACGAGTATCTTCATTTTCTCAAATTTGTTCTGCATAATAACAAAATGTAAAGAATTCAGTAAAGCGGATATTTCATTGCTAACATTAGACACGCTCCTTCCAGGTCTGTGCATTTGAAAGGGAAAAGACTGTGTAATAAAGAAGAGAGTTAATGTTTAATTATAATATAAGAATTATGTATTATAACCCAAACAAGTCATGTTATGCATACTAAATAGGAAGGTTTATAGCATGCTATTCATTTGGGAAAACCATGATGTGAAAATGCACTAATTAAATCTCTCGCTGAGACGTGTGGTCGAATAGCTGTATGTTTTCTCAGCCTTGTAACAAAGCACATATTCTTTTTTTCAATTTCGTGGTAATGTGTTATCAGACATTTTTGTTCTGTCGATTTGAGTTTTTTGACCCTGCTAGAATAACTAACAAATTCTATAATAGGTCAATAAATCAATTCCACTTGACAAACATAGACATGTTTAGATGCACAATTATAAAGAAATAAATGTATTTATTAAGATGCCAACTTTAAACAGACAACGTATATCATTATCATGAATTGTCTTAAAGTATACATCAGTAATTATTGGTTTTCCTTTTTTTCTACTTTCAATGGTTCCCAATAAGATTTATATTTTTTCTTATTTTTAGTTATCTTCAAGTGTCTTAGTATATATATATATCTTTTTAGTCGACATATAAAGGTAACATACATATACATTTGACTTGGTCGTTGGGTGTCTAGAAACTTTAACCGTTGTAGTGGGTATCAAGGAACGAACGCAGTGTTCCTAGGCTTGCGGTCAAATGTCTACAGTCTTAACCACTTGAAGTCTTGTCATGTTGTATCACTCTAGTACCAAGACAGGATATTTGAATCAGAAAATTACAAAACGGCAAACGTTACAGATACCAAATAAAACTTTACAGATACCAAATAAAACGAATGTGAAAAATCATCGGTAAAGCCGAAGTAACCAATGAGTCAAAATTATGACTTATCGCTTACCAGGCTTGGTTTTAGATGTTGAAGGTTTCATTTCTCTAAACCTTCCATCTGTATTTTTTGGGATAAAAGCCTATCATTTAGGGGAGTCTATGGTAATAAGCCTCCCGATTTTGCACATTCACTTAATGCGCATATTAATTAACATGTGCTGAAATTTGAATTGGCATTTATTAATACATTAGACATGGGTGCTCCATATTTATCTGCTAAGCTACTGAATGCATAATAAAACGTAGAGCTTAATTTCATAAAGATTAAGAAAAGTTTGATAGCAAAAGGGTAACCAGCAGAGTAAATTGAAGAAGAACAGACAAACTGCCGATTAATGTATAAAATAATTATGAACAAGTTCGTCATTGTGCATTATACAAGCTAATTAACAGTTTGACCATATCGGCACGTGGAAGCTTAGAATATAATATGGGTGTCTCTCACCTTAAATAATAAAGCAAATTACGAAAGAAGCGTAATTATACAATAATTGACCAATGCTATATATTGTTATATTTGTACCATGTAACAATTGCTGACATTTACACGTGGATTAATGACATATTATTACTAGTTTAGAGTGATCTTGTTGGACATCAGGGTTAGACCACGTGGTTTAGACACACTAAAACAAATTACAATGTCTAAACAGAGTGACAAGTAGATGTGGTAATTAGTCCTTAGTTTTATTGACTTATTGATGTTAATTACACGTTTAAATGAAATATTTGAGATAAATAATTGTACACAGATGTCATGTTTATAACGTCTGAAGAGCTACGCAAACACTGCAGTGGGCTGTATTAACTTTTATATATCGTCATCAATAATGGTTTTTATATATTGCTACGTCGGAGTAGGATAGTTGAGGCTATTTATGCTATTTTCTTTAATTTTAAAATACTTAATGAGACTTTGTATGATGCGATCAGGGTTTTTTCTTTTGTTTCAAATGGCAGTGAGACTCAAATGTATTCAATAATAAACAAAAAATAGCTGACAGCAACAAATTTGAGTTTCGATACATATTAATGTAACTGGGAAGAGTACATCTTGTCGTTGCCATTTTTAGATCGATGTTCTGAACTCACTGACATTATTTCACAACGGTATACTAATCATAGATAAACATTATGAACACAAGCAGTAACACAAAGCTGAGTTGTAGTATTTTATTACACCTTTGAACTGAACCTCATGTTTAGGTTTAAATGTATGCTACACAATTAGTGCATGGGTTCGGTAGGTCTCACTACTTGATAATATAAACCTAACATAAAGTTATATACATGTATATACATGTATATATATATAATTAACGTACATTTACTTTCCTTTATTAAGATCATGGAATCTTTTCTGAACTCATACGCATTGAATTTGATATATTTCCTTCCCTGTCGTCTCGTAATGTATCAAAATCAAACAAGACATTAGGGTGCACAATGGTCTTATATGTCTGTAAGTAGAGTTTGAAGATACCAAAGGGGTAATCAAAAGCCGTAAATCAAAGGACAGACAACACAGAAGATACCAAAGGGGTAATCAAAAGCCGTAAATCGAAGAACAGAGAGCGCAATGGACAAAAGAAAAAGGACAAACAACAATCTACAAAACATCCACATAAAATTAAAGATCGAGTAACATGAACCCCACTAAAAATCGGGGGTGAACTCAGGTGATCTGGAAAGGTAAGCAGTTCCTGCTCCACTAGTGGCACCCTTCGTGTTAATCTAGTTACAAATCCGGTGATAAGTCATGAATGATGAAAAGAACGGGAAGTGTTTAGGACATATATTCCATAACGGTCAATCAAGTCATGGTGGTGACCGTAAAACTTTCGAAGTGACTACTTCAACTTAACCAAGAGGAACCCTAGGTTCACTAGTGTACTTGTTAGCCTCAACCCTCTATCACGGAAATCATGTAATTCTTGATCTGATAATCCCAAGAACATCCCTTCACTCTATTCATAGGTTCTTATCTTTTATGTATATCTTAATTCATTATTTTGATCTAACATTTTATTGCAATAAAACTATTTTCGCTTTGATTTCATTGTTTTATTGATAACTATTGATTGAAGCAAAATGTTTGTCTTGTGCGCTTCCTATATTGATCAAATAGAGTTCTGCCGCTAAATGTTAGCATTACATTTTGTATAATAAGATTTTCAAAGATGCAATATGTTATATATGTGTTCGACTAAGAAAACTCCTTTTCGTTCACAAAATACATTTGGTGAAGTGTTAAATCAAGCATATATTCATGAAATTAACACCGTACAATAGCTGGTGGGTGATATGGTGCATTTTATGTTCCGTCACTGTCTTTTCTTGCACGAAAGTTTGAAAAAAATATGTTATTCAATTATATACTAAACGAGGGAAAATTATTCTATTAAAACAATCTAACAGCATTATAGCATAAATATACGTCTTTGGTTCATGACAATGTTATATACTGCTTTTTAAGTGACTTCATTATGCGAGTAGATAACATCCAATGTATAATTAATTGTTTTGATGATACGACACAAACATTAATGTAGAAAACTGTTAGCAGCTAAATGTATGGCAACACGGAATAAAAGACATACAGAATATAAACGTTGTCTGTATCTACTATATCAGAACATGTCAAGGTCAGCATGACGGGTGGACGAGGTGTGTTTTTGGTCTCCGCATTTTATGTTTTTATTGCTGGTTATATCAACAACTATTACAAATTGTCAATTCCCCCTACAAATTTAATATGTATAAATCATTATTTTGACTTTTCTGGTCTAAATTCTTTCCAAAAAAGTGATTTTGGAAAGGTTTTAATCTGTGATATAAAAATATTTTTGAGGGTCGAAGTTCATTTTGATCATGGAACTCGTCATGCACGAATGAAAAATATTTTTGTCAACTCTGGTCAGCATACTTTTTCTAAAACCTCTACTGGGTCTCTTTTTCTATTCTTTCTCTTACAAAGTGGTGATATCCATCCACATCCAGGGCCAAATCCATCTAAACGGAATCCAAAATATCCGTGTAGTAAATGTTCAAAAGGCGTTATAAAAAGTAGTAAATCTATCAACTGCTCTATTTGCGACCAGAAAACCCACATAAAATGTACAAATATCACTAGCAACCAAATTTCTAAAGAAAAAACGCAAAATGATGTACACAATT
>MJUT01057528.1:105714-119178 GCA_002080005.1 Gigantidas platifrons
AGAAAGACAGACAACACAATGGCCAAAAGAAGAAAGATAGACAACACAATGGCCAAAAGAGAAAGACAAACAACACAATGGCCAAAAGAAGAAAGATAGACAACACAATGGCCAAAAGAGAAAGACAGACAACACAATGGCCAAAAGAAAAAGGACAAACAACGATCTACAAAACATTCACATAACACTAAAGATCAAGCAACACGAGCTCCACTAAACACCGGGATGAACTCAGGTGCTCAGAAGATATTAGCGACTTGTCCAGCTTCACTTAAACCTCAAAGACCCGTTTCTTAGTTTGGCAGTGAGCAAGTAATAACATAATCTAGTTCAGACTCTTATAATACTGATTCTGCAATGTTATTTGTTCTCATCAGGATATAGGGAAATTTGTCGTGCTAAACAATATCAAATCAGTCTCACATTATATGTCGGAACAGTTCCAAGAGTCAAAATAACTGTTAAAATCGTCCAAATATATTACGATTATAATTCGATTCTGGGATAAAATCAGAAATTAGTATTAATAAAAATTAAAAACAAATTATACAAAAGCACCATTAAAACAGTTCTAAAATCCATCGACAAATTGTCGAAACAAGCGCAAAATCGGTACCCCTAAGACACACTTTTTTTCTGGTTTAACGGGTTGTACTATTGTATGTAAATAAATGATGTATAATCTGTTTAGACTGTGTACAGTAAACAGGCTTTGAACAATGATTTTCTGTCAGTGTATTTCAATTAAAATTGTTTTACTGTTATAGATAAAATGAATAGATAATTATGTTTTGACCAGAAAGAAATGGTTGTGTAAATAAATATAGACGATGATTATAGTTGAATTGGACTATCACCTATTTGTTTTAACAGTACATTCAACAAAGACAAAATTACATGCTAAGCAAAGACAATATTGCATGCTTAGCAAAGAATACCACATAGTCGGACCAGTTCCAAAATTCAATAGAAAAATCGTAGAGAGAGGCAAGATCGATACCTCTGACACACAAATACATGACCTCTGACCTATGACACACAAATACATGACCTCTGACCTATGACACACAAATACATGACCTCTGACACACAAATACATGACCTCTCAGAGGAAAATAATATCAATTATGATTCATACAATCCTACACTATGCCAATACATCTTGTAGATAAAAATGTATATTTTATATTTATCCTGCAATCATTATATTTACTGTACATTAGGAGAATACATGTATACTTTATTAGTCTAGTTTATAAATAGCATTGTCCTGGTACTTGATTCATGTAGAGAAACAGAAAGGACCAGGAACACAATAGAAACGACGAGAAATATACACCCTTAGAAACAATTAGAACAGCATTGTTTATTTTGAACTTTTCCAACATTTTGACTAAGAACGTATCTGACGAAGGCTATTAAAGAAACGTGTCGAGTGCAATGTATTAGATGTCTATGTTTTATTTTTCGTAGAAGTAAATTACATTGTCAAGATTTAAACTTGTGAATAAAATGTCTGTGGTGTGCTGAATGTTTTCTTGGCGGCGATAATATAATATTATGTTTTAAAATCCTGGCGATGTAAGTATAAAATAGAAACATTACCCATGTAATATAATTTAGTTCTACAGCATATTGATACATAAATACCCACTGTACGTACATTTCAGTCTGACCAAATTGACAACAAATAGTAACCATAGTTGTATACACTATTCTATGCATAAGTTTGGGCACATACAACTAGTTAGACCTGTCACAAATGCCTGTATCACGCCAGGAATGTGAGCGGTCATGTATTTGTGTCTTATGGGTATCGATTAAGCCTCTTTTTGCAATTTTCCTGTTATAATTTGGAACTGTTACGACAGTGTAGTATTTGTTGTTTTTCTGTTAGAATTAGGAACTGTTACGACAGTGTGTATTTGTTGTTTTTCTGTTAGAATTAGGAACTGTTACGATAGTGTGTATTTGTTGTTTTTCTGTTAGAATTAGGAACTGTTACGACAGTGTAGTATTTATTGTTTTTCTGTTAGAATTAGGAACTGTTACGACAGTGTGTATTTGTTGTTTTTCTGTTAGAATTAGGAACTGTTACGACAGTGTGTATTTATTGTTTTCCTGATATAATTAGGAACTGTTACGACAGTGTGTATTTATTGTTTTTCTGTTAGAATTAGGAACTGTTACGACAGTGTGTATTTGTTGTTTTTCTGTTAGAATTAGGAACTGTTACGACAGTGTGTATTTGTTGTTTTTCTGTTATAATTAGGAACTGTTACGACAGTGTGTATTTATTGTTTTCCTGATATAATTTGGAACTGTTACGACAGTGTAGTATTTTTTGTTTTTCTGTTAGAATTAGGAACTGTTACGACAGTGTAGTATTTGATGTTTTTTTCTGTTAGAATTAGGAACTGTTACGACAGTGTAGTATTTGTTGTTTTTCTGTTAGAATTAGGAACTGTTACGACAGTGTAGTATTTGATGTTTTTCTGTTAGAATTAGGAACTGTTACGACAGTGTAGTATTTGATGTTTTTTTCTGTTAGAATTAGGAACTGTTACGACAGTGTAGTATTTGTTGTTTTTCTGTTAGAATTAGGAACTGTTACAACAGTGTAGTATTTGTTGTTTTTCTGTTAGAATTAGGAACTGTTAGGACAGTGTAGTATTTCTTGTTTTTCTGTTAGAATTAGGAACTGTTACGACAGTGTAGTATTTCTTGTTTTTCTGTTAGAATTAGGAACTGTTACGACAGTGTAGTATTTGTTGTTTTTCTGTTAGAAATAGGAACAGTTACGACAGTGTAGTATTTGTTTTTCTGTTATAATTAGGAACTGTTACGACAGTGTAGTATTTGTTGTTTTTCTGTTAGAATTAGGAAGTGTAACGACAGTGTAGTATTTGTTGTTTTTCTGTTAGAATGAGGAACTGTTACGACAGTGTAGTATTTGTTGTTTTTCTGTTAGAATTAGGAAATGTTACGACAGTGTAGTATTTGTTGTTTTTCAGTTATAATTAGGAACTGTTACGACAGTGTAGTATTTGTTGTTTTTCTGTTAGAATTAGGAACTGTTACGACAGTGTAGTATTTGTTGTTTTTCTGTTAGAATTAGGAACTGTTACGACAGTGTAGTATTTGTTGTTTTTTCTGTTAGAATTAGGAACTGTTACGACAGTAGTATTTGTTGTTTTTCTGTTAGAATTAGGAACTGTTACGACAGTGTAGTATTTGTTGTTTTTCTGTTAGAATTAGGAACTGTTAAGACAGTGTAGTATTTGTTGTTTTTTCTGTTAGAATTAGGAACTGTTACGACAGTGTAGTATTTGTTGTTTTTCTGTTAAAATTAGGAACTGTTACGACAGTGTAGTATTTGTTATTCTTCTGTTAGAATTATGAACTGTTACGACAGTGTAATATTTGTTGTTTTTCTGTTAGAATTTGGAACTGTTACGACAGTGTAGTATTTGTTGTTTTTCTGTAAGAATTAGGAACTGTTACGACAGTGTAGTATTTGTTGTTTTTCTGTTATAATTAGGAAATGTTACGACAGTGTAGTATTTGTTGTTTTTCTGTAAGAATTAGGAACAGTTACGACAGTGTAGTATTTGTTGTTTTTCTGTAAGAATTAGGAACTGTTACGACAGTGTAGTATTTGTTGTTTTTCTATTAGAATTAAGAACTGTTATGACAGTGTTATATTTGTTGTTTTTCTGTTAGAATTAGGAACTGTTACGACAGTGTAGTATTTGTAGTTTTTCTGTAAGAATTAGGAACTGTTACGACAGCGTAGTATTTGTTGTTTTTCTGTTAGAATTAGGAACTGTTACGACAGTGTAGTATTTGTTGTTTTTCTGTAAGGATTAGGAACTGTTACGACAGTGTAGTATTTGTTGTTTTTTTTGTTATAATTAGGAACTTTTACGACAATCTTGTATTTGTTGTTTTTCTGTTATAATTAGGAACTGTTACGACAGTAGTATTTGTTGTTTTTCTGTAAGAATTAGGAACTGTTACGACAGTGTAGTATTTGTTGTTTTTCTGTTATAATTAGGAACTGTTACGACAGTGTAGTATTTGTTGTTTTTCTGTTATAATTAGGAACTGTTACGACAGTGTAGTATTTGTTGTTTTTCTGTTAGAATTAGGAACTGTTACGATAGTGTAGTATTTGTTGTTTTTCTGTTATAATTAGGAACTGTTACGACAGTGTAGTATTTGTTGTTTTTCTGTTAGAATTAGGAACTGTTACGACAGTGTAGTATTTGTTGTTTTTCTGTTAGAATTAGGAACTGTTACGAAGTGTAGTATTTGTTGTTTTTCTGTTAAAATTAGGAACTGTTACGACAGTGTAATATTTGTTGTTTTTCTGTTAGAATTAGGAACTGTTACGATAGTGTAGTATTTGTTGTTTTTCTGTTAGAATTAGGAACTGTTACGATAGTGTAATATTTGTTGTTTTTCTGTTACAATTAGGAACTGTTACGACAGTGTAGTATTTGTTGTTTTTCTGTTAGAATTAGGAACTGTTACGACAGTAGTATTTGTTGTTTTTCTGTTATAATTAGGAACTGCTACGACAGTGTAGTATTTGTTATTTTTCATGATATTACTAGAAATCATATAGGTAATCAGAGACAGATAACATCATTTTATAGTCACTAAATCCTACACAGTATATATTTATATATACAATGTATATTTATCCTTCAGACATAATATTTTACTTATATCTTACCTCCTACATAAATGTAAGAAATAATTGGTTTAGCGTGAACACGTGGACGCCCTGTATAACTCATACAGGGCGTCTGAGCCTCTTGTACATTTTTCATACAGGGTTAGTAAATTCAATACAGGGTTAGTAAATTTCATACAGGGTTAGTAAATTAGAGTTACTTCCCTTTAAATAAAAAAATGGCGTCGATTCAGGAGCAGACGGCAGAGTCTCGACAAAAACGTTTTGCCCAGACGTCAGAGGACGAAATTCAGAGGAAACGAATGAAGATAATGCCGAAAATACAATAAGGGCAAACAAAAAATGTGCGAATATTCTGCGGGAATACTTGGAGGAGAACAAACAGAACAGTGAATTTGAAACATTCGATCGTGTGCGTTTGAACGAAACATTGTCTCATTTTTATGTTGACATTCGTAAACCTGATGGACAGAGGTAAAAAGCCACATCCTTAGAATCTATTAGACATGGTCTAAGCCGTTATCTGAGATCTCCCCCACACAATAAACCCTTTGATATTGTAAAGGACGCAGACTTTAATGACAGTAATACGAACTTTAGGGCCATGTTAGCTGAAGTGAAAAGACTTGGATTGGGAAATGTCATTCATTATCCAGCAATTGACAAATGTGATAGGGAAAAACTTTACAAATCTGTTTATTTTAGCACAAATACACCATCTGGTCTCTCAAACAAAGTACAATTTGATATCAGACTGTATTTCTGCAGGCGTGGTCAGGAAAATATGCATACGATGTCAAAATCTACGTTCACAGTACAGACAGATGGTGAAACTGGACTAAAATATATTACCAAAACAGAAGATGAGTTGACAAAAAACCACAGGGAAACAGATAAGGAGCTTATTTCTGGAGTTATGCCAGCATTCCCAGGTAAGGCCAAACAAAAAAAAACATGTGTGTTTACTGTCACCACCTTAAACAATTCGGGTTGGTACATTTTGTAGGTTGGAAATTTTCTTAATTGTTGTATATTATTTGATTTACCTTAAATCTATGCGAGAGATATCCAGACATTAATAGATCGGGGCCTTATATCGGGGACAGTTGGGTGACGGTAAACACATAATTTTTTTTACCTTATTTAAACTTGTCATTGAACTAATTTATCAATTTTACAAATACTCCAAATTCTTTGTTAAATTTTTATTCATAATGAAATTTTCATACCAAAAAAAATATAGGCTGAAATATATATATTTTATACGTACACTACGCACGTATTACATCATGAACCGAGAGAACGATAGGATGTCACACAATGTACAAAAATGTATCTTTAGGAATAATCCAAATTGTAAGATGACAGAAAAGTACAAAGTAACTGTAGAACTGCGCCATCTTCTGAAGAAAAACTGAAAAATTTGTTGATCACAATTATGAAAAAGAGCAATAAGTCAAGAAAAATATGGTATAACTTTTTTTTTCAGATGATTTCTTAATCAATAAATATAATAAAGAGTAGGGATATGGTGTATAAATTCATGACACAAAACCCAAATAGCACTTGACATACTCAAAGCAACGGAACAAGGCTTTTATTACTGTTCTTCATCTTAAAGTCACAGTTAGACCTTAAACATTGTGCAAACACTTACACCTTACAGCAAGTTCAAGACAGCCCCTAAAAATAAAATGTGTTTGAATTGATTCATAAATTAAAGCAGTATTTGACATGATTAAAGTAGAAATGTGATAAATAGACACATTCTTCAATTATAAATAATTCTTTGCTTTGTAGGTTCACCATATTGTCCAGTAGCTTCGTATGAAAATTATATTCGGCGTTTGAATTCAAAAAACAACCGCTTATGGCAGAAACCATTGGATAGTTTTTCAGTGGAGAGTGAAGTGTGGTACTGTAATGTGCCTATTGGAGCAAAGAAGTTAGGCGTTTTTATGTCTGAACTCAGTGAAAAGTGTAATTTGTCTCGGATTTACACAAATCACCCTATTAGAGCCACGGGTGCAACATTGCTGTCAAAACATAAGTATGGTTTTGGAGATGCCCAGATCATGTCTGTTACTGGACATAAATGTGTACAGTCACTAACTACGTATCAGCGTATAGATACAGAGGATAAGATAAAAATGGGTAAAACACTAACAGACAATCTAGACCCAGTGTCTTCTAGTTCCAATCAAGTTGCATTGCTGTCAGCAGCCATGCTTGCCTTACCTTCTACTTCCGGTGTTGAAAACATTCCTCCGGGAGTTATTCTTCAGGATCTTGTGCCAGTTAACCCACGCAACCGACCAGTTGTCCTTGCTGAGCATAGCTCGGATAACACTTTTATGGATGAACTACGTGACATTGATTTTAGTGACATTCTCAATGAATTCAATGATAACACAGCACAAGTCCAAAACCTTCAAACCAATATGCAGGCAAATCCACAGATTTTCTATGGAAATGTTACTGTTATTCATAATCTGACCATTAATAAGTAATAGTTGACTTGAAGTATTTTATTATTGTTGTTTTTGACTATTCTTGTTGAATATTATGTGATATTTAATTTTCTGTGATAGATATAAAATATCGAAAGTTTGTATTTTTCAATTATTTTCTGAATTCTTGAGTATAGACTCATAAAAGTAAGAAAAAACTCAGAACTTCAAATCCAAAGGGTTCGTCTCGCCCCATATGGAATTTACTGACCCCGTATATAACGTATTATGTCACTAACACACTGTGTAACTAATAATATGTTGTACAATAAATTTTTACAAGTAGATATTTTCCTTATTTGACAAGGATATAAATAACCATATTCTGGTACCTGACTGATGCATATGTAGAAAAAATGTGAATAATGTTAACGATTTAGTACGGACTGGAAATATACAACCTTTGAAACAATTGGAAAGACGCATGTTTCTGTTCTGTCCGGTAAAGTTTACTAGTTATGTTGGACTTGTCGACATTACGGGATAAAAACAGATAAAAGAAAATACATATGTACATGTGCGTACATTATCTGAAAAAATTAGCATATATACACTCGCCATCAAACAGGCCAAACAAAAATTGTAAAGGCCTCGTCTTTTTACCGGTTTGAAAAGGTCATACAATACACATAAATAACGGTACCAATAACGTTTGTAAATAACCCATAAAAAGATGAAAAATTCACGACCTTTTATTGTATCTAATATGAAGTGATTCCTTAGAGATGGCACAACATACACTCGGTATTTGTTTTGTTTATCAGCAATAGAATTCTATCACAATCATATAAATTATGGAACAAGTAATGAACAGTGTACAACTGAAAGCTGTCAAAAATGCCACAACAGTAGAAAATTAAATATCACAGCCAAGATTAATCCCATAGAAGCGATGATTTCCATGTAACAGTTTAAATCTTTGACCTCGGTGTTGTTGATTGGGGAAACGTACAAATAGGTAGAACCAATACACATGATATTAATGACACTTAGTGACTTTTGTACTTAAGACTTCATTGTATTTCATAAACCTGCATTTTGAAGCCAGATTTAAATCTTAACCTACATACTGCAAGGAACAAAAATGTTGCCCATTGACAAATAATAATTTTAACAAGTTAGTATAATATGGCAGTGAAAGACATGATACCATTGTCAATAGTGTGGTTTAAGAGGTTATTACCTGACTTTTTCCATATCGGTCCTAATATCAACCCGGGATTCTCATATCAAGCCCGATAGCGAAGCTGGAGGGCTGATAACAGGGACGATATGGAAAATTTCTGGTCAAAGTCTATTTATCACATATTTACATTGACTATTTTCTAACATTTTATATTGCAAACAAGATATTTGAACTTACATTTGGTGAAAATAAGAGAGTTGCATTTGTTCAACTTGCAAATATTTTTGTTTCGAGTCTGGTTTCAATAAGATATCACACAATGTCGATCTGTACAATGACGTCAGAAAGTGTTTGTAAAATCTACCCAAGATGTTGACATTTGAATGGAAATTCCTATTCAACACGACGTATACATTTGACGCAACTATTCTGTTTCTAGTTATTTAAACTTTATTCCAATATTTTGAAATGTATTAATTTAATTGAAATACGATTATATGCATATTTTTATAGTCCATCTTTCTTTGTACCTTGACATATAATTTTTGACAACACTGTGCAGACACCGGAAGTTGAGGGAAAATATTCATATTGGCTCCGAGGGAAAATAACAAACACGAACAGATTGCAACAGAATATGTGATCATTAATATTATAAGACATGAAACTTTCAACAATCAATAATCACCGCCTTTGTTGAACCTGAAATACCTAGTTCAAATAATTATCTAGTACATATATTTGCGCGATGTCTAATAGGTACAAACGTATAGGACTACACACACATTATCCAATTTTTATATGAAATATTGTATCTTTCTTTTGTTGTGTTATGCCTTTTGACATTATAATTACGTGACAGCCTTGTTAAGAAATAAAAGTACATGTATATATTTAAATCTACTGAATTTAAAATAAATATTATAAGTAATGAGACATGGTAATCAAGCCAACGCATCATGCTACGTGCAGAAAACATGTATGTAAGTTTTTCAAGATGCTGTAGATAATATTAACTGTGCTGCACATTTTATGAGTGGCTTATCATACGTCAAATAATTTCCGAATTGTTTCGAAGTGTGTGCGTATATCGAAAAGTGGCGAACTATCGAAAACTGGCGGACTATCGAAAAGTTGCGAACTATCGAAAAGTGGCGAACGTCAGGTTGCACTAAGACAGAAAAACAGATTTAAATTTAACTCTCGTTTCTACTCCATTTATTGTCAGTCGCTGTTGGTATTGTAACCGGGGTGGTTTTCCCTATATATTGGTGCTGGTGTTTCTTGACTTTAGTGATGACAAACTCCCAGTTACGATATATAATTTATTCACTTAATCCAAATATTCAACAATTTCAATGGACAATATCAGCATAACAATCTGAATCCACGATAGTAATTCTTACTAGTTGTCGATTAAGTAAGTCACTAAGTTGTTCTTAAGTTGTTAATGAACGTCAAATTTTACACAAATATTTATACCCTTAAGAATTTAGAAATACTACAATTAACAAACATGTTGTTACATTGACATTGAGTAACAATATTCACTCTAATTAATACAATAGATATAATTCTTATTATTTCTCTTATTAAATTAATATTTCTTCATTATATTATTTTTCACACAATCTATTCTATTTGTTTATGGTTACAATATGCATGTCATTTGTATCACAACGAAGTGTCAACAATTAAAGTATCAAAATATTAAATATTTGCTTCAACATGTCATTCTATGAATTTTCTAAACAATGATTCCAAAATAGTAATAATTAAGATAAAATATTCAGAATATAAAAATAATAAATACACTTTTTAGATAAATGTCCAAAATATAATAAGTCCAAAATCACTCGGTGATAGTATTCCATAGAATATACGTTTAGTCACACTTTCTACATTCAATTTAAATACAAACAAACTTCCCATAAAAATAATATTAGTTCTAATTTAGAAATATAGCAAACCAGATTCGGGTACATTCATTCACCAATATCATCTGATAAATCATCAAATGAAGTCATTTCATTCCATCATGACGTTTTATATCAAACCGGAACTGTTATCATTACTTGTTCTCCAACTATACGTCATCACAACATTGTACTAAGAATTGTATGACTTGTCGATATGTTTTTATTCAGAATGGTTATCATATTATCTATTTTAAACTCAACAATTGACTGTATTGCTGTGTTTATAGGCTTGGAATTGAATATTGTTTAATGGATTCTGTTTAAATCTTCAGATATGGCTGTATCATATTTCACAAACAAACATTTTGAAGTAATGAAAGGTGAATATATATATAACAGTGTGCTTGGTTGTACTATATAACCTATTGGTTATATAATACATGTACTGACATCTTGGTTATTAACCTATAGAATATAGTCTGTCCTGTAATTGTTTGTATTGTACCAGTCTTTAGTTTCCCCCATGTTTATCTCACTCTATCAACACATAATATCAAAGGCACTTTATTAAAAGCAAATTATTTGCATTCAGTGCTATGTCAGGGTAATGAGGCTTGCATCCATTAACAACAAATATAATGTTGTTCTGATACAATAATTTAATAATTCTTCTCGGTGTAATCCCCATCAACATGGTACAGGACTTAAGAAAATGGCGGAAGTAAAAGTTTTCATTCAGATTCGAATCGATTAAAGACCATTTATATAAGATAATTATTTAAGTTGTCAGTCTTAAGTGACGATTGAAAATTACATAATTCTGTGATGTCTTTTTACAATCTATAAACGGAAGTTTAAACAGATCATTTGGATGTTACGTTTTTCACTGCGATCAATTGATATGTTGTAATATCCAATTTACAAAGTTATTGTATGCGTTCGAAACATACCTCGTGTTAGGAGGATTTGCCTGACCTAATTCAAAACAGGAAGTAGGTTTCAGCTCTATTCTTTATATTTCACAGTATATTTTGCATATGTCACTGATTGGTGACATGTAGGGAGCTTAAAAATTTCTCATTTTCGAAGTACGTGATCTCATTCATGTTTTTGTGTTAAAGTCCTGTCAGATATTTGGCTACGTAACTTGTGTTTCTTTTCATGTTTCATTGGTGGTGTTGTCCATCAGAATAGACCATTGCACTTTTCAGACTTTGATTCTAAATTTTTATTTTTTACAGAAATTATTTGGACAAAATGGTTCCCTTTCATGCTATGTTCAATGAAAATAACACATATATTTTTCCCGTTAAGTGTTCACAACTTTAATGTTGTAACAATTTGTTAATTTGCTATGAATTCATCCTCTGATATTTTCAGGGTTTAAATATCAAATTTTGAGAACACTATGTTCAATTCGTTGTATTTTCCGTTGCACTTGCTAGACCGGGTACCATTTGTCCCGTCGTAAGGCAAATAACTCGCATAAAAAGGGATATAAAAAGTCATAATCTTATGATCTGTGTCTACCTTTCCCAGTTTTTTTATGTAATTTATCAGCAGGAATGGTTAATGCGTTTTGTACTTATGCAACCTCTATGTTATTGATCTCATCCATCATGGTTCCATGACTTGACGTTTTTTTTTTTAATTATTATTCACATATCCGTAGCTTAAACAAATAAATTATTTTTATTACTTATAGAAAGCAAGTATTGTATCTAAATTTATCCGGTTTCCATATATCTTATATCTATCTTAGTTTTCTTTTCTTTCTGTCCAGACGTTTTATATTACTAATTAGTCCTGATGAAAAGCAAATCATTAAAAATTATATTTATACAAATTTACATTTGCCGTGCCAATATCATATTACTGTGTGTGATTATTAGATCAATGTACTTCCGGCTAATGTAACCAACAAATTCTTAGATGTAAATTGCGCAATTCAAAAGATATGATTGCATGAGAAATGAAGATATGGCTAATTACTGAGCGTATGAAAGAGATTGCTTCATGTTTCGTATATTCATAATTGTTATTTTTTATATCCATATATATTTTTTGTATACTCGGAAATATACCAAGCATGCAATCCTGTGATATGTTTACTTTAAACTAATAAGTACACAATGGCGTCTATCATAAGTTTGACGACACTGATATAAAATGTATCCGCCGATTTTATACTATGAGGATCAGTTTATTTGTCTGAGAGCAGGAGAAGATAAAGAAGAAATGAATGTCTTTTACACCTCAAAGTTGTCTTCTAATAAAATATCATGTATGTACTGTGTCTCATCAAAAAGATGCTTGCGAAGAAATCTGCGACATGAAAATAGGGAATTTGTCTGGTTTGTGGGAACGAGACATTATACTGTCAGCTACAGTTTGCATGCATGTCTCAAGCCCGGACCTGGTTTCCCAACGTCATCTCTTCTAGTCTTTAGTTAATTGAGATGAGAGGTGTTTGCTTGTTTTGTTGATATTGGTGGAAATGTTGACCATCACTGTTTAAGCTTTCTTTTCATAACTCTTCCACACATATACATGACCGTGCACGTTTCGGGCTTGGTACAGGCACTCCAATAAAGAGCTAACAAATAATACAACAAACAAACAGACATGTAACCATATGGTTATCATATATTTGGTTGCCTATGTTTCGTAACAACCGGTATTTACTGATCATTAGATGGACAAACGTGAACACTTATAAATGCGTGCATTCTTATGCATAGTAAACCTTATCGAAAAGCAATAAAAGACTATAAAACAAATATATGCAGCCAATTAGCAGAGTTAACTGTTTTATTTTGATTTCCCATTTTGGTCAGACCATCGATTATATTTACAATGACAGCATCTTAATATATCGATTAGCGTTATAACATTTGGTTGATCTGGTATTCTTGGCTATAATTAATTGTTGTTTTATATATTTTTTGGCAATCATCGATTACCAACCAGATCAATGCACATTACAAACTGTAAACCAGATAATACATACACCATCACGACAATTAAAGCCCTGGCGTGGGACAGGAGCAAAACAACTTTCATTTGTACATACAATATCTGATTAAAGCCCTGGCGTGGGACAGGAGCAAAACAACTTTCATTTGTACATACAATATCTGATTAAAGCCCTGGCGTGGGACAGGAGCAAAACAACTTTCATTTGTACATACAATATCTGATTAAAGC
>MJUT01057528.1:122602-133149 GCA_002080005.1 Gigantidas platifrons
GCCCTGGCGTGGGACAGGAGCAAAACAACTTTCATTTGTACATACAATATCTGATGGAAATTAAAGCCCTGGCGTGGGACAGGAGCAAAACAACTTTCATTTGTACATACAATATCTTGGTTGTGTCCTTTGTACATTTCGTCTTCTACTCTATTTATATGTATCTGTGAAGTCGCTTTTATTCGTTGGGTTCAATTTTCGTGAAATGACAGAAATTGACATAGGCACTTAATTGTACGGATGGAATGCTTCGCTAAACAGTAAATGTCACCTTTGAAGAGCATAAAATGTCACGATTCAATGTAACACACGAAACCTGCGAATATTAAAATATTGTATTAAATCACTCTTATCTTGTAATCTATTAGGATATCTATACTGTCTTGAGTTTTGTTTTTCAATTCAGATCATGTAACAACCATGTTACTGGTCCTATAATTCTTTTGAAGATAACATCAATGGATAGAAACACAATAATAATGCAGATAGCCTGTATTGAGTATTGATTCGTATAGAATGATATGTTTTAGCAGGATATAGTCATTACAAGCAACAATTAATTAGCAGTACGCAACATTTATTACTGTCTTTTACTATCTAAGTTTATTACGCAATAATTACATTATGTAACTGCCATTATCAAAGTTCAATAACGTTCAGTAAAACTAATAAAATATGCATAAAATTCCGAGTGGGTGCAGCTGTTCTAAGTTCATGGATAACATCTGTCCAGTATGGTATATTATAATGCAAGCTTGTGCTCTCCTACGTCTAAGATATATATCATTTTAAATCATTCGCTCCATCTTTATTTTCAGGGTATGTATGTACTTGGTGCATCATTAAGTTTTATACAGCGTCCAAATTTATCTTACTTTTATTACCTATATTGATACCGTAGCAATAAGCAATTAACCCCTTAACTATTGGCAGATGCCGACGACAGAGAGGACAACAAAATATTAGTTCCTCCAACATCAGTCACAGTTTGTAAACATACATGTAAATAATTACCTTTCAAAAGAAGATGATCAGTTACAAATGAAATATATGACGTCAACCATCGACATATCGACACTGGTCGGTCAACAGTTCAACCACCACTGACCGTCAATAGATCGATTATAAGTTTTGAATAAACAAATGGTACTGCAAACTCCATGCTAAAACTTGATAGTGTCAAATGTATAATATCCTACTCATTTATAACCACCTTATACGGAACGGAAGTGATAAAATCACAGTAATTAGGCTAAAATGCACCATAGCATCGATTGTGCTGTTTTTGGAAAAATAAAACGTTCTGTTAGTGTTATTACACTGGCATAAAACTACAATTTCCCTCCGTAATTGACTTTAGCTTCTTTCTGTATGATGACTTACATAAAGGAAATTATTTTCAATCAGTTCTTTATTTCAATATTAACGAATGTGATTGCATTTCTAATTCATTTGTTACAATAAAAGTAGTATCTTGTAAACAACTCGATCAAGTCATAATTATAAACAAAGGGCTTGTTTAACTTTTTGTCCAGTAAAATCATCATCAAGTTAATTTAATTCTTTTGATTTTGAAATATTAATTATACCAAGCCTTAACTTGTAATTCACGTCTAAAGATAAGAGAAATATGTACTTCCATAAAATTTCATTGTAATTAAAGATTGCAAGCCACGTGTTTTTGTAATAGATACCCCCCATACTTAACGTTGATTAGATAATTAAAATATACTTAGCAACAACAAAAACAATAGTGTGGGAAGCCTGTTTTATATCTGAAGAAACATGTTATAAGGCAGGTTTGGTGGTGGCGTGGAATTACATGTTATAATTCATCTATTGATTTCAGTTGATGTTTAATTGAAATAAATGAGGCAGTTAAAGGAGGCATTGATAGATATGTTCCGAAGGAAAATTGACAAGCCTCTAACATGGAGGGTTATGAGATGTCACAAACTTTTCACTTATTTAATTTGTTGGCAGATACCAGGGGAAACTAGAAATGAAATAAGACCAAGAAAAAATTGAATGGTTGGTTGTGAATTATAACAACAACTTAATATTATTAGTGAACCTTGTATTAAACTGTTATCATCCTAACCAGTGGTGTGACACACAAATAGTAATGAAACCAACGCATTCAAACGTACTTAATTTAAATAGTAATTATTTAAAGTCGTGGTATATTGTGTGATTCTCTTTACCCTCTTAACACCATGTAAAGGTATCGAAAATATCAAAATATTCCCAGACAGATACGATGACCAACTATTTAATGTCAATTTGCCCGTTTATGCTGTATTTGGGCATCCAACATTCATTTAGCAATACACATTTGAATTCTGCGAAAATTATTTATTATCAATCTCTAACTTACTTTTCTTTATCTTTTATTCTTAAATATAGTAAGACGATACCAAAGGAGTAATCAGAATCTTTAACTCGAAGAAGGACTGACAATACAAAGGCTAAAAGTTAGAAGATACCAAAGGAGTAATCAGAAGCTGTAACTAGAAGAAGGACTGACAATACAATGGCTAAAAGTTAGAAGATACCAAAGGAGTAATCAGAAGCTGTAACTAGAAGAAGGACTGACAATACAATGGCTAAAAGTTAGAAGATACCAAAGGAGTAATCAGAAGCTGTAACTAGAAGAAGAACCGACAATACAAAGGCTAAAAGTTAGAAGATACCAAAGGAGTAATCAGAAGCTGTAACTAGAAGAAGAACCGACAATACAATGGCTAAAAGTTAGAAGATACCAAAGGAGTAATCAGAAGCTGTAACTAGAAGAAGAACAGACAATACAATGGCTAAAAGTTAGAAGACACCAAAGGAGTAATCATAAGCTGTAATTAGAAGAAGGACTAATAATACAATGGCTAAAAGTTAGAAGATACCAAAGGAGTAATCAGAAGCTGTAACTAGAAGAAGGACTGACAATACAATGGCTAAAAGTTAGAAGACACCAAAGGAGTAATCAGAAGCTGTAATTAGAAGAAGGACGAATAATGCAATGGCTAAAAGTTAGAAGATACCAAAGGAGTAATCAGAAGCTGTAACTAGAAGAAGGACTGACAATACAATGGTTAAAAGTTAGAAGATACCAAAGGAGTAATCAGAAGCTGTAACTAGAAGAAGAACAGACAATACAATGGTTAAAAGTTAGAAGATACCAAAGGAGTAATCAGAAGCTGTAACTCGAAGAAGGACTAACAATACAATGGCTAAAAGTTAGAAGATACCAAAGGAGTAATCAGAAGCTGTAACTAGAAGAAGGACTGACAATACAATGGCTAAAAGGAAATGACAGAGAGATCAGACACGTTTCAAGATACCACAGTAGTAATCAGAAGACATAAACGAAAGAAAAACAGAAAGTACAATGTCTAAAAGAACTACATACAAATAATGATCTACAAAACACGAAACGGAAAAGATTAGATTGAACAACATGAATCCCACTAAAAACAGAGGATGTACTTAGGTGCCCCAGAATGGTAAGCAGTTCTTGTTCCACTTCTTGCACCGTTACACTTGTCAAACGTCCAATGGAATGTCAGGAATAAGAAAAGGGTAGGATTGATTTTACGACAATGCAGACATATCTGTGGTCATTTTCGATACAGATATCCTTTAGCGGTTAATCGGGTCAAGATGGCGAATCTAAGACAGTATCCATCAAGGATATCATGACATGAACCACACACTCTATAATTTCGTATCAACTTAGTGATATACACGCCATATGCAGGTGCTGCTGGAATGTTGAATTGGAAAGTTCACAGTGGGAAATTTAAGATCATCTCTGTTGTCGTGAAGTCTAGTTTTTAACCGGCTCGCACTGTCAATTGTTATGTGTATGCTATGGCATAAAGCATACATAGCTGTATCTGTGGTATCCTGTATATTAAGCTCAATAGGATAGATGATTCGCAAATATCCATTGATAAACAATGGTTCACATAAACCCTGATCCCTTAATTGCATCCTCGTGTGACTTTACAATTCTACCATGCTTTATGTCACCCTAGCACACATATGCACATACATATACATCTCAATACTAAATGGCTTCAACTGGTTTTCTGGAACTTCAACTACCCTCTGAATCAAATGGTGCGGTCATACAAGAGTTTTACACATGTGAATACAATATCAACCACAAAATATAGCTAGTTGAGTAGTAGTGATAAAAGAACGTTGAGACCTAATCCTAGAACTTAGTACATGATATATTTAATGTTTACGACATAGTAGTTGTCATATGTATATGAAGGGGAGATTTCGACCTTCAGAAATAGCTTAGGATCGTCCATGTTTATAGAAGTGCCTGCAACTAGCCATGAAAGTGAGCGTTTGTGTATTTGTGTGTTAATGGTTTCCTTGTAGTATACTATCAGAGTTATCGACCCAGTGATAGTAGTAAAACAAAAACATCCAATTTATAGCGGAATGATATGTCTGGGATAAGCGTCATCGAACCAATGATAAAAGATTGGAAAGCCATGAAAACTAAAGGAACTAAACAGGGTAGCCAAATTCGGCTAAGGTTACCTATGCTTGACGGAGGAGTATCATAGTTTTGATAATAATTACATAATTTAGCAACTGTAATTTTCGACAATAAATATATCTAATAAACCATGCCAGTGCCGATGCACTGACTACTGGGCGGATGATACTCTCGGGAACTAAGAGTCCACAAGCAGAGGTATCGATCCAGTGATAGATATAAAAACGTAGATATCTAATTTAGTGCGTACAACGCGTGTAAAGTATGATCTTCATCGGGTACGCTCAATGGCAAAAGATTGGAAAGCCAAATAATTTTAAATCATCTGTAAGCATGTAATCCAAAGGAACTAAACAGGATAGCCAAAATCGGCTACGGTCACACATGCCTGAGGAAGGAGTACCTTATAAATCATTATGCATTGTATCATTATAATTTGTAATTCTTGTCTAACATTAAAAAAAGAACCAACAAAACTGTAAATTCACAAATAGCATAGAGATAATAGTTTATGTTCGAGTGCGTCAAAACTTGCTAAACCACTAATAGCCATTAAGACTAAAATCTATGACATAACAATTCTACGAGAAGGGAAAAGACGTTATCAGTAGAATTAATTTAATACAATCTCAAAAGCTTAAAATAAATAAATAAATAAATAACCAGACCCTACCGCGTTATTGCATAACTAGTTGAAAGTAAAACAATGTTCCTGATGAAAAATTAAAAATCACTTTTAAAATAAATGATTTTTCACACATTTTACTTTAAAAATTGTAGGCAACGTTACAAGTTTATAGTTCTAGACTATGCATTGGCTTATTTTGTCAAGCAAATTTTAAAGGCAAAACGTACTACACAGAAAATAAAGTCTTCAGTGTGTTGGAGTTCTTAATCAATAACATATTTGTCGAGTTCGGAGATCAAAGTTTTCAAAAAATCATCGGAATCGCTATGTGAACAAATTGTGTCCCTCTCCTTGCCGATATTTTCATATTCTCCTATGGGCATGTGTTTATACAACAACTTTTCAATAACAAAACAAAACCAGAAAGCCTTTAAACTCACTTTCAGGTATATTGACGATGTTGTTTGTTGTGTCAATTAATATTCCAAACTTAGCTAATTGGATTCTTTCAATATGCACCCAGTTTGATTATGGATATCTTGCCTCTGTTTGGGATATCGTGGCTATGGAAAATGTGACTTGCACCGTTATGGTTAGGGGGTTTAGATTAATCGAGTATGGGATAAAAGTTTGACTCGGAAGGGAATCTATATATTAGGGTTTCAAACGAAAACGAGAATATAACTATGAAGGTCTGGACAACGAAAGAAATGCTATTCTAGTCTTGATTAGGAATAAATTCCATATGAAATCTTTCCAAAATGTTATTTATCAAAATGTATTACAATAAACCAAGTTTAACACCAGTCATTCTATTCCTGGTATAATTGTTATTCAAATTTGCAATACGACAAACATGAAATATCCTGTAAAAGAGTAGGATAAAAATACATGACAAGTGAGGTAGACAGCTCCCACATATAGCCAAAAGTAAGGCAACATTACATGCATCCTGTATTTGTCTCAAATTCAGAGTGTTACAAGAAGATGTGTTAAATCATACAGTTATTTCTGTCACTTTTGAATACCTAACTAAATGACATTTTTGTTTGCATGGTTTGAGGTAGTCACGTGGTCAAACTATCTAGCAGTACATACATACAATGATATATTGTTAGATAATTTGTGTTTGATTACTGTTCTTGTGTAAGTGATTGATCGCTGGGCTTCTGATTATTTTGTTATATTAATTTCCCAAAGGGTATACATTTTTTTCGCGTTTTACAAGAATTATATAATTCGTGCAAATAAAAGTACTATCTAAATGGCAGACATGTTAGCTGAAGTATAAATGCCTGTCTTTGATGTATAAAACAGTACTGATTTGTGATATAAAAGTACAATTCCCCCGTGATTTAAATGTTTTAAACATGCTGCTTGAACGTTTGAATAGTAGTGACGTCGATTTACGTTTGGCATGTGTTGATGTCAGATAAGGACGTAGTAATCACGTTTTGTGCTTTAACAAATGATTATTAAATAGTTATCTATACAAATAACAATATGATAAAGCAAAACTTAATGATTCTCTTTGTTGTACAATATGATATGATATGACAAATGGATGATATCACGGGTAAAACTACTAGAATTGCAATCATTGAAATATTGAATTTACACAATGTAGATTTAATAAAGAGAAAGTATAAAAGCGATGCTAAGTATAGATATATAAGTACATTTTAAACATGAAATGTTAATAAGTAGAATTTATATCCGCCCCTCCAATCAAAGTGGTACGACAATTATATCTTCACTATGGGCTTTACTGGTATCAAACAAACTTATCTTTTCACTATGAACCTTACTGCTATCAGACAAAACTGACTCGTCATTATTCTCTCGTGTCCTACACGACTTGACTATATCAGTAGCATAGCGAGTATCTTATAAGAAGCATGCATTGCTTACCTTCTAATTTTTAAGGAGTCTGTATTGCTAATTTAGTCATATGTTTCTGTATTATGTTGTGGTATGTATGTGTGTGTGTCTGTTGCTCTAAATGCAATCACACAAAAATGTCTATTTATTTGTGTCCTTATTATTCAACAATAATGAAGGGACTCTATAAAGCTGTAAATATCTAGCTTAGTGCGCATGTATTATTTTCCCACTGCCTAAATATTGGAAAGCTAAATAATTTTAAAGTCTTTGGGACCAATTAAACCAAAGGGTCTAATCATGATGGCCCTTGCTAAAAATAAAGATTAGTTGATGGTAGAACCAGTAGGTTTATATAGTAGCTTAATAACTACTTATAATAATAAGATAATTATATGTTTGCTGCACAGCTGTTGTATTCAATGTTCTATAGAAACTGGCTAATTTAATTACATATAGCCTCACCTAAGACCGTTAATATTTCTGGGATAATATAAAATCTAATGAGTGATTGTATACAAATAACAGATTCTCCCTTCTTAGGTTGTAACTAATTTCTGCCTTCTTAGGTTGTAACTAATTTCCTTACAGGATTCATTGACCCTGTATCTTCAGTGCGTTTATATTGGTTTGTCTGATCTGAACAGAGCATGTGCATGTTTATTATTTTTCTGTTGCTATTTCTATCGTCACTGTAAGTGGAAAAAGTTGTCGTTTTAACCGAATAAACTCCATTACATTGGTGTACCTGTCCAAAACAGGACTTGCAAAGTATATACTATCGTGTTGCCATTCCCTTCATTATGTTTCAAAGTATTAATAGAACAGTATGAATAGGAGTGTTGTTCTGATTACGGATACCAACACTGTTCGACATAATTTATGCAATGTACAACAACCTATCATAGATCAAACGATAATTCAAAGAAAATAAAAATAAAAACAAAACAAAAACAAAAACAAAACAAAAAACTCTAAAGAAAAACACTGTCGTAGCCGCTCCACAATCCTATCGAAAAATCGCAGAAAGAGGCAAAATCGATACCCCTTAAAGGAATAATTTTGTAAAAGCATTATTTAAGTCTAAAATAAAAATGACCAGACAGATCGCACACATATACACGACTGTTGACTTCCCTGGGTTGGTACAGATGCTTCACTAATGAAATACATAATATTAACAATAGAAATAAGACAACAGTAAGAAACGTGTTACAAATAATATATGGTGGAGATACAAAATAGAAATAACCAAGAAAACTATTAACTGGAACATGGAGAATATTTAATATACGTTTTATTACGAAACAGAAGACTTATTTAGTCTAATTACCGATGTTTGTAGGATATTTATCAGGATAAAGCCTTTAAAATCGTCTTGTAATTAACTCAAGTCCGGTTTCTACCGGAACTATGAGATAACCTTAAAAAGATCATATATCTGTCTAATCAAGAACAAACTTTAATCAATTTGTTTGATACTTAACGTTGACAGGTGTCCCCTTATGTCAATAATCCCCATATGATTGTGGTCAAAACTTTTTGTATAGAAGTCATTGCTCAATCATAAATCAGAATTGTATTTGTGGTAGCGATGATTGTTTTTTTTTTCTGAACTATTGATGCTGAACATTAATATTACTTGGTCTTTTATATTCTTAATAGACAGTATGGTATTAGATGACGACAGCATATACAGATTGTTGTCCTTCAGTGAACATTTGACATCAGACCACTACGAGACAATTACATTTGACACACTGATGAGAATGTCTATTTCAAAATTCAAATTATTTAAACAATAGACATTAATGTTAACAGACAAATTACTTACACTACATAATCTATTTCAGAAGTCGTCCATCAATATCATAATCACTCTATATAATCGATTTAATGAATATAGGTCTAAAACTATTAGTTTTTTGGGATTCACAGTCTGCTAACATGTTTTCATCCAATCATCTTGCCCCCATAGATGAAATTTCATCCAAATACCCGGAACAAAAATCAAAACTAATGGAAAACAACAAGATATCTGTTATAAACAAAAACAACATATATCATTACTTATTATTTATTAATTGTAATTTAGGAATTAAATTAAACAAAAAGCAAAACAAAATCCATTTTAACGGCAACCATTCATCTATATTGTAAATTATTAATTTTCATGTAGAGTAACAAACACATTAGAACTGGGCGAAACAGCTGCCGTGTATTTGGAGATGTCATTCCTCCTACAGTCCTTATAGAACAATGTCCTCCTACGAAATCACAAATTAACCAATACCAACACTACTTTATTAATTGCTAGTTGTTTGTTGTGAAAGGAATGACTTTTCTAACCAAGCAGGAATTGCAATTGTTAAGTACATTTGTATATGTAACACCAACGTAATGTTCATAGAACACTCGCTTACGTTGCTTAGATATCTGTACAGCTCATATGTAGTATTTAATGTGTCCATGTTGTGGGATTTCAGTATCTACAAAATGTATGCCGATGTATATTAACATACAATAAAACAGAATAGTGTTGTCAACAATGTTCTATAAACTGTCAAAATTAACATTCTCCTGATGATTTGTACATGCTTACACAAGCGCAAATATACTTGAAATCAAATGACAAACACCAAAACATACCACACTATCGGAGAAGTTCCAAGATCCAATATAAAAATCATAGAAAAAGGTCACATTGATACCTCTGACCGAAATAACATGACAATAAAAATTCAATAGGAGATGTATTCTGTATTTCCTTCCCATAATAGTATTTTATATCCTTTATCTGATGTAAAACAGACCATGATAACATAAAAATGAAAGAGTTACCATTCCATATGTCAATTAAAGACATACATAGCATTTATTGTACTGTAAATGTAGTTAACCAAGCAGTTCTGTTTTATAGGATTGTCATTCCTCTCTCCAAAGCAATAACAAAACTCAAGACAAAGAGATGAAATACTCAAAAAATCTAGTTAAAAATGGCTACGTGAAGAGACTTTATTTTTATTTATTGTTTACTATACAAATATAGAAAAGCAGTCGTAGCTTTATATCGCTTTAATTACAGTAACTGCTACGATATCTAGTTACATCACATCCCTACTATATTCAAGGTTCTACCATTCATACAAGCGTATCCCAGTAGGGATAGACAATTATTACTATACATTTGCCATGTTTTCTTTATCTTAAACAATAGCATCGACTCATATATACGCGATATCATCAAGTTGCGTAATATGGAAATTATCGGAGACAACATTTTATTTTGGAAACCTACGAAATGTTAAATTTTATTCGTGAGCTACAATCCTAGAATATATTAGTGTCTATTTTCACTTAACCTTTTAATAAGGCTTACAAACAGAGTGGAGTTAATAGCAAGTTTACTTTACATGTCAGATTTGGTCTCTTACAGTTAATATTAATCCGAAGAAGGACATACAACATAATTGCCAAACGAAATAGGATTAAAGGAAACAACTGTCATCTACAAAATACTAC
>MJUT01057528.1:133224-148660 GCA_002080005.1 Gigantidas platifrons
ACGAATTTATATAAGCTCAATAGCTTGTTTTCGGATCCCTTTAATTAATTCAATTGCAGTTGTATTTGTCACGCTATGTATGTAATTTATGAAATGTCTTAATTAATCAAATATGTTTACACTAAAAGATAAAGTACTAAAGGACAAACAACGACCTACAAAACATACATATAAAACTAAAGATCGAGTAACACGAACCCCACTAAGAACCGGGGAAAAATGTTTAAAGAAGGACAGAATGAATACTTTGACATGCATAAAACAAACTTTATTTTTCACTTTTAATTATTTAGAATTAAATAAACTAAAAATCTTTAAATGGAAGCTTATTCACTTTATTTTACCATGCANTATTCGTGAGCTACAATACTAGAATATATTAGTGTCTATTTTCACTTAACCTTTTAATAAGGCTTACAAACAGAGTGGAGTTAATAGCAAGTTTACTTTACATGTCAGATTTGGTCTCTTACAGTTAATATTAATCCGAAGAAGGACATACAACATAATTGCCAAACGAAATAGGATTAAAGGAAACAACTGTCATCTACAAAATACTACACAGTATTAAGATGAATTTGAAGATACCAAAAGGGGGGTAATCAGAATCCGTATATCGAAGAAGAACAGACAACACAATGCCAAAAGATAAAGTACTAAAGGACAAACAACGATCTACAAAACATACATATAAAACTAAAGATCGAGTAACACGAACCCCACTAAAAACCGAGGGTGAACTCAGATAATTTTTATTGAAGTGTATGTACCGAGCCAAGAAAGTGAGCGGGTATGTGTATGTACCGAGCCAGGAAAGTGAGCGGGTATGTGTATGTATGTTAGAGCTATTGATGTTGCCTCTGTTTCACTATATTTAGATTAGATCTTAAAACTGTGCCATCGGCGTGGTATATTTTGTACTCAAAAATCGGTTGAAAATTGTAGGTCAATAGGAATTAAAATTGTTATTATCAGGTGTCACCAAAAATAAACATTTATTTTTGTTTTCAGACTTATTTGGTATTCATTATAAGTTATCATTTAAAAAAAAAGAAGACATTTTGACCTTTTGTAGCTATAAATATTTAGCTATGATATACAAAAATGGAACTAAATGCAAGTACCAGCCTAGTTGATAGATAATCATTGAACATTTTTTAACATATATTTTCCTGTTAATTCTCTAATGATACCGTTTATGTCGTCTACAACATTCCTTCATGCATATTTCTTTGCTAATGATGTCAATGATTTGTGGCCTTTACCGGTAATTACATAGACTTTCATTTGCTTTGCGTTTCTTTGAAGTACACGAAACTAAATAGAGTATGTAATTAGTTGGATTTGTATCAATATAAAATACCTTATACCATTAAAATAATATTCAAGCAAATTTATTTTCTATAGAAAAAAAAGTGTTAATGAACTATCAGCGTGAAAAGATAAACTTAAAATAGAGCTATGTTTTGTGACAATAGCTAGTTAGTTAGAAGAAAACATAGGGTTACATTAGGTAAATGATTCGTATAAGACGCTATTTATTCAGTAGTACAATGCCATGAAATATTCTTTGGTCTATTACGCCTTGTCTAATTATAATGGTAGTTGTGTTTATCATAATCGACATAAATTTTTGTCAGAAAATTTTGAAGATACGAAAGGGGTAATCAGAAGTCGTAAATCGAAAAAGGGCAGAAAATACAATGACAAATAGCAAAAAGGACAAAAGGAAAGAAGTGTATTGACAACTTGTATATCTCTTATGATAGTATCGGGTATGTCTCACACCGTGCGTGTCTGATCAGCTTACTTTTGTTTACATATATCTGCTTGGACGTTTGGAATCTAATTATTGTACGGAAGGATCTGGAGTCCATCAACTGCCTTAACCCCTCCATAACCTTAGTAATTGGAATCTTCTTATTTTTGTTGACGACATTATAGACTGTCACTGTTTAATGTTTGTTATTGTTATGGATCTTGAAATGTCTCTATGAATGTATTTTTGCATTACCACTTTTGCATTAAAAAATTATTCTACAGATTGCATGATATTACAAGATGTCGAAAAATCCTAGACATAACATCTTATTTTACATAACATTTATCAAGACATCACGTACATGTATGTATTTATCATGCACTTGTTCCTATTTGAGCAAACACATTGCCTTGACTGTATAAATATTTGCTATATACTGTCACTAACATAAATATAGCTTTATCTGGTACCCTTGTCACGTGTTACCTGTTAAACTTTGGGAACCTAGTTGTAAATCCAGTTAACTTCCTTTGGACATAGAATATCAAAAAAGGCAATCAAGGAATAAGAAACCTCGCCTTTGTCCCAGTTTTTAATCATCATACACATAAACTTTATACTTTAAGACACCACATTAATATTGTCTATATATAGTCATTCTGCATTATAGATGTCAAGAATTCTACACGTATTAAATGTTATTGAACATCGATTATGTATAGAGTATGGTGTCTAAATAACGACATTTTCTCAGCAATATTTCAGCTATATTATGGCAGTCAGTTTTATTAGTGGAGGTACCACATGTCACTGACAAACTTTTATCACATCATAATTACAATACTTCCGCTTTTTACTGAAATGTTACAATATGATTGATTATGAAGTGGTCACATAATTATAAAAGAGATGTTTTACATCCGAATAAAAATCAAACCCGAACTTGAACATGCCTCCATGACGACGTCAGAAGTAAACAATCAATGGCGTAGTAATTTCCAACAGCACATAATCTAACACAAATAAAATTCACAACGAAAAATTCAACTATATCAAATTTTGGTGTGATTTAGATGTTGTTTCTAGTATACAGTATGTAGTCAAAGACAAACTTATAATGTATTACATATGTCGAGAACCACATACAATCATTCTGTGTTGTCCATGTCGATATCACGGACAGGTGTCTATAAAATACATTTTAATACTATCGTGACAGGTTTATTTTGATATAGAGTAAAACAACGTAGAGTGAGCCCATATGATTTCTAAAGGGAGGTTACTCCCTAATTACTTATTTTTGTAAACCTGAGTATTTCTTTGTAGACTTGTTGGAAACGATGAATTGTAAAGTAGTTTACATTAAACATAATAGAAAATGTCATACATCAATTGAATTTCTGTCCTCGCCGTCGAATGGTAGTCCGCGGGGATATCATTAGCCTCATATTCACCTTATTGATATGAAATATATTTTGTACTGTTTCCAAATTTAGAGTCATTTAATATAATAGCTTTAAACTGAAGAATCGTATATATTTTATTTAAAATTTTATTATCGTTTTGAGGGTTAGAATTAACGGATTTCCTTTATCCTTTTGACAGCTACTTTTTACAAGAGATATAAATTGTTTATCAAAATGTGCATTTCATTCTTAAATTTATTTGAGGCCATAAGAAAATTAAAACATATTTCCGCCTTGTATAATTACATAAGCCACTTGAGATAAAAGCACATTTGAATGTACAAATGTACCAGTTGAATACACAATTACAGTTACCTGAGACAATCGAGCTGAAACCACAATGGTTTACATAATTACCTGATCCCATAGCGGTAAAAAAAATATTCATTATTGCACAATTACCAGTACCAATGGAGTTAAAACGCCCTTTATTTACACAAGTTAGGTAAAAGCCATCGTTGACACAATTTCCTTTCCCAATAAAACGAAACACACAGAATGCCATGCACCTGAGATGAAAATGAACTTACCATTATAGCATGCGAGAGAAATATCTGATTTTTCCTGGGATTTCTTTGACAGTTTGGGATTGTCTGAAAATTCATTATTTTACGCATAGGACGTTATGTACATCGACGATACAAGATAAATTATAAAACAAAACACTATCAATAGAGGTTAATAAGAGGCTATTTAATTGCACATTTGTCCTCGTTTTCAAAGAAAACATATGTATACTAAATATATTGTCATTGGAGATCCAATAACCAGAAGTAGAGGGTTGAGATCTCATAAACCGTGATTATAATATTGTTATTAAAACTGAGATTCTCCTCCCTCAGGAATTGGTGGCAGTTGCCGATTTTGGCTGCTCTGCTTAGACCCTTTGGATTTCTTCCTCCCAAATATTTTTTTAATATTATTTGGCTCTCAAACATTTTGCTTTTGAACGTACCTGATGACGATTATTCCAGAAACGCATTGTGTGCACTAAATTAGATATCTACGTTTTATTAAAACTGTCACATCTATTGAGGAACTGGATTTCCAGCCTCATATGTGGTGGTCTTTGTGATGCTCTGATAAGTGATTATACGTTTTGTTGATATTTGTAGATTTGTTGACCATCACTTTCTAAACTGTCTTTTTATAACACATATCGTTTGTGCCTTTCCCAATCCAGGAAAAGATTTATACTGCGACAAGTTATGGTCATTTTTTATATTCAATCGTTTGAATTGAGAGGTGCTTATTCGGTTTGTTAATATAGGTGGAATTATTGACCATCACTGTTTACACTTTATTTTGTTTTATTGATATAGGTGGAATTATTGACCATCACTGTTTACACTTTATTTTGTTTTATTGATATAGGTGGAATTATTGACCATCACCGTTTAAACTTTATTTTCATGATATATAAAACGATATAAAAGGAAAAGTGGAAAATACCGCGAGTTCAGGGGAAACGCGTCTGCAATTAACTGAGGTAATGCGTAATTTCCGTTTGGATTTGTAGTGGCGACGTGTAATATATGATACGACTGTCTGCTCTAGGCTTCTCCTGCTATTCATTGTCAATAATGTAGATTACAGACAACAGGTACCTATACATTTATTGTTAAAGTATTTATAAACCTTAAAATCCAGTGCCGATAGCTTTTTTTTTTCAGAAATATTAATGTTGGAGTTGCAAATAGAAGCATGTAAACAAACACAATTTATTATAATAAAAATACAAATAAAAAGACACGGACGACACAAACTGCAGGTAAGGGGAACACTTTCTTATCAATCAACTAGTTAAGATTTTTATTCGAATAACCATGTGTCAGTTTGTAACACTCCTTGTAGACTGGTAAAAAAGAGAGAAATCACCGTGAGGGGAGTATAATTGATGTACTGTCTCTGGTTCTTCGTTTATCGTTGACTATCGGTATTTTACATTATATTATCTAGATATTGTTCTATAACAACCAGATTATCTACTTCGTTATTAATCATGTCAAAGAAATTGTTTTAACAAACAACTACGAAAACAGATAAATGAACAAACAAATCAATCAAAGGTAGAAAAAAAACAAAAAAAACAAAAACAAAAACAAAACCAGAAAATAAAGAATTTAAGAAAATGAGAAAATGTAATCTTATTGGGTTTTTTCACTGAATAGGGAATTGTTGGATAAAATGAAAAACAAAAAATACCACACTGTAGGTGTAAGTGTACTTTTATTCCGGTGTGTAGAATTTAGGGTTAGGGTTAGCATGGAAAAAAATAACCTAGTGCAATAATTCCTCTGGAAATTATACACTAGTGTAACTTGTCCTCTGGAAAGAATACACTGGTGGAAAGAAAACACTGTTACATAGGAACAGTTCCCAAATCAAATATCAAAATCGCAAAAAGATGCAAAATTGACAACCCCAACACACAAATACATGACTGTTCACTTTTCTGGCTTGGTACAGGCACTTCAATAAAAGACAAAGTGGCGGGATGAAGCTAGTTTTATGGGACCAACATTCCCCTCTTGTCTGTATTTTGTTTATTTTCGTTCCATCACTTTTGAGTAACATTAGTATTTTCCATAGCTAGTATTATTAAACGACATTTCTATTAATATCCAGATTGAAAAATAGTACTCCCTGACAATGTATATTGTGTATCGTTATTGTATGGAACAAATTACGCTTTGAAAATACTAACTAAGCGCCATAAAGGTGTACATCAGTATTGAAGCAAATCACGCTTTGACATTGCATGTTGGTAGCAATAGTGTTGAAACAGATGACCCTCTACTTTGACACAGAGTGTTGCCTTCCATAAGTGTGATACCTTATATCACGATCTGACACTGTATGGCGTGTATCATAATTGTGATGAAAATAATCACGCTTTGGCGCTACACGTACAAATAAAAAAATATATTCAGAGAAAAAGTAAGTACATGTATATTCTGTTTATCCCACATCAATATAAATTGAACAGAAATGGGAAAAAGATGAAAATTAACACAAAAAGAACAACGTCATCTGTGAAATTCTAAGTCGCATTATTAATTGATATACTTTCAGAGATTGTATACAACAAAATATTATACAATCAATGCAATTTTGACTGATCAAACAGCCCTGTCACATGCTAACCCTATATAACAGACAATGAACAAAATGACGCCATGATACTGTATCTTGTGTATAATAGAAATGACAATATAAAACAAAGCTAACAATACACAGTCCATACTATTACGGTACTGCTGATGATTAACAAAGCGCTCTAATAATATATACATTTACATTGCGCAACATTAAATTAAATATCAGGATAAAATCTAACGCACCAGGACAACGTGTGACGTAATACTAGTATGCAGTAGATATCAGGATTAACAAGATTAACGATAAGTAATGCATAAAAGAACTATATTTGGGATTCAACACTAACTATCCACGTACGACGACTGCAATCCAATAAGGAAAAGGATTGAAATAAAACCATTTAAGAAATATTTCACGGAAGCCATAATGTGTTGTGAGTTTTAACATGGGATGGCAGAATACTAGCATTTTATCCCGAGCGTTGTCCACATGTCAAATTCAACAAAGCTTTCACTCGTAAATTAAATTGGTGTATAAATGAAAAGAACAATAAAAACGAGAAATTGTTAAGTTGTTAAAAATTGAAAAACAATAACGAGACAGAGAAAATATTGTGATATTAGATTTTATAAATATGTGTACAAAACAAGAAATGAAAAAGTGTACATTAAAATATGTCTAAAAATCTTTGCAGTTCTTTGCTATAAAGTTATTGATATTTTTCAATTTGATGGGTTGTCAAGTTTAGCAACTTAAACAAATGAAATGTTAAAAAAATCGTAAAGTAAATTAATAACTAGGAGTCATCGTGGCCAGCTTTCCTTGGAAACTACGTCACCGTAATGCAACAATTTATAAAAGTCAAAGTCGAAAGATTGTTCTCTGTTGTATTTTTTTTCGGTAAAAACTGAATATGTAAAGATAGAAAAGTAACATTGAAATGTTTGTCAGCACAATGGTCCAGTAAAAATACATGGAATCAAGTAGGAATGATGTCCTTAATTTGTCAGGCGATATCTATGTGCTAATTAAAATATATCGGGAGTTTTAATATGGCATTATTTATATAGCCAATGAAGCACGTTATGTATAATAATGTTACTATATTCTACTATCATACATATTCAATCGAAATGATGGAATCATTTTTCTATACAAAAGGAATCGTCCACTTTGGGAACATCAGGATTTACCCCCGTTTTTTTTTGGTGGGTTCGTGTTGATAATCTTTTTAGTTGTCTGTGTTGTGTCTTGTATGTCTAATGTCTCATTTTTGATTGCCTCTTCGATTACCTCTAACTTTTATCAAATCAATGTGCCATGTACCATTACACTGCTAAAAGACAAGAACAGTCTTCTTGATTCATGATATAATTGTGTAACTTATGAAGAAAGTTCTTTAACAGTAAACAATTATCAAGGTTAATGGGAAAGTAATGAGCTGACAAATTAATAATATATTTCTTGATACAGATGTTTTATGGGTTATTATTAAAGTAATTATATGTAATAAAAAAGTAATTCTTTTGCGGATAGAATAAATAGCGAAAACAATTAGCAAATTAAACCCTAATATGTTATTTATCATTGTCTTCATGTACCATTTATTGGTCATGCCACCATCAAGCATATTCTTAATAGAATTAGAATTATTGAAAGAATAATATTTGCTTAATTGTATTATGCGCACATGGATGCTTTAAGGTATGAAATTATTAAACTATAACAAACACAGGGAAGTGAGCGGTCATGTATTTTTGTGTTCGAGGTATCGAATTTGACTCTTCCTAAGAGTTTTTTGTTTGATTTTGTCCTTGTTCTGACGGTGGGGAATTTTTAGATTTTCTTTTTTATTACATATATGTAAATAAGTTATAAGTTATCTGAATTGTTTGAAAAACGTAGTTGCTATGTCAACATGCAATATACATTTTATGGTATGTTGTTTGTTTCTTGCCTGTGTAAAGGAGTGATACATGTAAAAAAAAAAAAACCAAACAAACAAACAAACAAACAAACAAACAAACAAAAACACAAATCAGACAGTTTCAGTTTATTGACCACCTAATGATTTACTTATCTTTCAGAATTAGCTACCTATATCAGGGGATTTCGGGAACCAGAATTAGCAATGTCGTGGCAGTCTGCTGTAGCAATATCCGTAAGAAGTATGATATATATTTGTCGTGACAACATTGTCTAACCATTTGATGGCGATCAGATTTAACCTTAGAATGGATAATTGGATAATTAGTATCGTGCTAGACTGGCTTACTCTTATCGTGACAATATAGCTCTGCAATACCTGCATAACTGGTCATTGTATTGTTTCTCATTCTTTGGTTTTAAAATGCTCCTCTGATATTTTCAAGCATTTCTTACAGCCATATTAAAATTGGAGATTCGTGCATAGTTTGGATGTGAAATGTTATATTAGGTACATTTCAGATGTCATATTCAAAAAAAAGCTCTGGATAACTTAGTGATATGGTCAAATGTGGTGAAAGCAATGCTTGCAGCGAACCATTCAGGACCACCTGATACCATTCGTGTGTTTCATAGAGGTGCACAGACTTTTCATACTTTCCGTTGTCTTGATCTATACTATATCCAGATTGTCCATTATACTGAATTCATCTCATGACCTTTTTGTACAATTCAACATATTAGTAAAAGAAGAAGCTTCAGTACGTTGGATATAGAATAAAATTGCACTAGATATATACAGCACATCATAAATAAGTAGCTTTATTAGATTTATATACATATATTTATCTAGATGACTGGAGATATATCTATTCTGTAGTGATGTATTCCCAGGCATCGTTACTATTATTCTTTAAGGTTCCATTTAAAGTTTCTGTATTCTATGATATATATTACATATCAAGGCTCCCTACTGATATACTGTAATTTGTTAATCTATACACTCATTAGAATGTCAAATATTAACGTAAGGTTGAGTTAACGTGTTAAATATGAGTCGTCTTATAAATGGTATGGAGTAATAGACACGTGATCATGGAGTTATGATCGTAGTGATATATCATTAAGGTAGAACAGGTACCTGTTATATAACAGTTTTAAGTCGTAAATCATTCTATAATGTGTTTTTTATCCGTTTAATTGCTCGTTAAATCATTTTAACAGACACTTAAATTAAGCAAAGATACAAATAAATTCTAAATTATTTTAAGTATTTGAATCTACTTCATCTTAAATTAAAAACAGTAGGGTTTTATGAAATGTAGTTTATAGAACAGCATGATCCATTGAATAATCATAGCTGATTTTAATGTCTTACTGAGTTGAATAAAACAAGATGACAATGCAACACTGTTGATGTTCTGATAGAAGATACGGGCTGATAATTAATACACAGCAGACATTGTAATCTACATAAAGGCTAAGGGTGGTCTATACTGGTGAATATTCCTGACGGAATATGCAACATGTCTAATTGTGGCGTAAAATAATGTTATCTGACGTAGACAATGAACGGATAACTGAATTTATTAAAGCTTTAATGATTGACGTAATATGCATGTCTTAGTGCCATAGATCAACAGTTCAGTTGCACTGAGCTGTTCTAATTGTTAAACATTACATAATATGCAAACAAAGGCAATTTGATACGACACTTGTTTACTGTGATACGGAATTTCGCCAATGATAAAATAAAAACACTAAATTAAGTCACAGACCATAAATGTACTCATTTTGATATCGGGTAAAAGTAGATATATAAATTAACGTAGACAGACGACGCGTTTCTGAAAGATCCTTCATCCGGTACGTTCAAAGCGTAGCCTTCTAATCATAGCAGAAACTTAACGTTGTGCTATTAGAAAAGATCAAGAAAACTCCTGTATATGCCACCATCCATTATGTTGTCTGTTTTGTGAATAGTGGAAGGCAGTCTTTCTAGTCACTTTTGCAACATACTTTTGCGAAAATAAAGATCTCAACCACGATAGCATTCCCTAACATTGATTTGAGGACTATACCTAGTACTCAATTTAGCTTACAAACTTTTCATTTAACTAGAATATTGGTATATGAATTACCTCTAACTGTATTATGTTATATTTATCGTCATGTCGTAATGATGTGTGGTGTTATTGTGTCATATTCAATATTTGCAAGTGTTTATTCAATGTCATATGTTCAATTGGTATTTCACAATCTTGACTTTAACTTGCCACAAAAACTGCCACACCCATCACATTGTGCGGCTGACGGGTGATAGGATTTTGTTTAATCTCTGTTTTCATATTGATTAAGAGTTCTATGTGAATTAAAAATATAGAAGATAAGAATCTACTTATATACGTGTATACTGGAATGCTACATGTAATATGAAACTGACACAACAGTTAATAATCATAAAACACATGTACTGTTTTTTTCTCTCGAGGTTATTTAGGAGGAATAACATTGTTGTGATAGTAATTGATGGTACAAGAAAATAATGAAACGGAAAAAAAAGATAAAGTCTTTATCACAAATACTACAACATACATGACTGGTCATTCACATGGCTTAATAAGATGCTTCACTCATCTGATTATAATTCATCACCTTGTTATGTAGAGTTTGGTTCAATCAGTTCAGAAATTCTGAAGATTTTAATTAACCAATAAGATGAAAAAGAAAGCATACCATACTGTCGGAACGGTTCCAAATTACAGAAGAAAAACAAAGCTCACCACACTGTCGGAAAGGTTGCAAATTACAGGAGAAAAACAAAGCATACCACACTGTCGGAACGGTTGCAAATTACAGGAGAAAAACAAAGCATACCATACTGTCGGAACGGTTGCAAATTACAGGAGAAAAACAAAGCATACCACACTGTCGGTACGGTTCCAAATTACAGGAGAAAAACAAAGCATACCATACTGTCGGAACGGTTGCAAATTACAAGAGAAAAACAAAGCATACCACAATGTGGGAACGGTTACAAATTACAAGAGAAAAACAAGGCATACCATACTGTCGGAACGGTTCCAAATTACAGGAGGAAAACAAAGCATACCATATTGTCGGAACGGTTCCAAATTACAGGAGAAAAACAAAGCATACCACACTGTTGGAACAGTTCCAAATTACAGGAGAAAAACAAACCATACCACAATGTGGGAACGGTTCCAAATTACAAGAGAAAAACAAAGCACACCATACTGTCGGTACGGTTCCAAATTACAGGAGAAAAACAAAGCATACCATACTGTCGGAACGGTTGCAAATTACAAGAGAAAAACAAAGCATACCATACTGTCGGAACGGTTCCAAATTACAAGAGAAAAACAAGGCATACCATACTGTCGGAACGGTTCCAAATTACAGGAGAAAAACAAAGCATACCACACTGTTGGAATGGTTCCAAATTACAGGAGAAAAACAAAGCATACCACACTGTTGGAACGGTTCCAAATTACAGGAGAAAAACAAAGCTATAAAGAGACAAAATTGATGTCTTAACACAAGTTTACATAACTGCTCACTTTCTTGGCTTGTTACAGGTACTACAATAACATGTGACGGGGTTAAACTAATTTAATGGGCCTAAGCCTATATAAACTATTAAATATATCTATGGTGCCTAACAACCTTTCATACATTGTGTCATATTGTGGTGAGTATCTTATATTTCAAATCATATTTTCCAGCAGCGCTGCTTGCTCTGTTGTGTGCGACGGTTTACGTTTGGCTTACGAGTGGAAAACACTTGCATAACTGCATCGTTTCACTGGGAGGGGGTTGGGGAATGGGTGGTTGAGTATTTGTATGGGGGTGTTGATTTTGACTCTGTTTCTGTGATTGTACGATTGAATATGGCGCTGTCTTGACAGTGTGGTATTTATTTTGTTTTTCAGAAATCAATTCATTCATTTATACTTTATCAATAGTTCTAGAGCAGAGGACTTCCTGGTCCTGTCCTCATTGATGACTTATTACCGGGTTAGTAACTGGAGCAACACGACGATGGTCATCAGTGGAGCAGGAACTGCTACCATTCCAGAGCACCTACGTTCTTTTATTGAGTTTGTGTTACTCGATCTTTTCTGTATAGTGTTTTGTTGATCATTGTTTCTCGTCTTGTCCTTTTTCTCTTTGCCATTGCATTTTGTCCTTCGATTTACGGATTCTGATTACCCCTTTGGTACAGAATCTTCAAACTCTTCCCATACTATTTTTCTCCCTCGTGATCCATTCTCAAATTACGTCATCTAGTAAGACTGCAATATATATTTCTTATTCATAAAACAAGAAGGCCTTGTATCCTATTAAATACTCATTCTAGAATTGAGTTCAATCAAAATTATACCATAGATCAGCTTTACGGTGTCTGTGGTTTCTGGGGGACTTTTTCAATCATGATTGAATATAATTTCAAATTATGGAAATGTAAAACCGGATATAGAATAATGATATATATATATATCATTTGAAGTAAATACTTAAATAATATATATATTTGACACTTTTCAACATGTGGGTTTCCCCCATTTGACAGAAAATAAGTCTGACTCGTTCGAGAAATGTAACAATGTGCGATGATTTATCTTGTTTCGCAATAAAAACGAAAACAGCGAGATCAAAATATTGTTAAATGTAGCATGAGCAAACAAACAAGAGGACGGTGAACTGATATGAAATTCTAAAATAACAAATATGCATGTCAAAATTGGACAAATTGAAAGAATTCAAATTAGACAACATCTGAAGAAACACACTTCAAAATTGATTCTCTGTGAAACATTATTGAACGAAAGAGTGCCATTTAATCAATGCGTAGTTTAACCACAAATTAAACTTTGAAGTATGCTATTAATTACTGTATTGTGACAGCTAATTAAATACAAACCCTTAATAAGTTGCTATGGATATATTTTTATTTTATTTAACTATATAGTAATAGACAGGCACAATATCATTATCATTATAGAAACCTAATATTACCTTCCATTCTAAAACAATATGAGATCCCGATACAAAATAAACAACAGTAAAAACTCAGAGGCAGAATAAGGAGCCAAGCACAATCAGGAACAACATGAACTTACACAACATTAGTAAAAATATGAGATTCCGATACAAAATAAACAAGAGTAAAAACTCAGTGGCAGAATAAGGAGCCAAGCACAATCATGAACAACATGAACTTACACAACATTAGTAAGATAAGTTACCCATAAAGGGTTGATTGTTTAACATATATTTGCCTGTCTCAAGCCAGACTATAATGTTGTCTGTGGTTAATCGTTTGACATATGTATGCCTCAATCAAGCCAGCTTTAGCTGTTGTATATGGTTAACGTTTTATGATAAACCTAAGAGGTAGTAATGGTTGTTTATCCCTGTGTGTCTATTTGTCTAATGTTCAATTTTCTATTAAAATTTGTGGTGTTTTATTACATCTTTGTTGCTATTTCTGTTGTTCTTATGACGCATTAACTTTCGAAAGTCGTTACATTCAACAAGCAAAAACCTAACTTTGTTTGTGAAGATGGTATTGATGAACATGTTCAATACGTCGATGTATCCTTCCACATCAACGTTTCAATAATATCCAAAGATGTAATTAACTATCATTCTGTATCAATAATGCCATCAAAACATTCCCTGCTAATTATAGACAATTAAGTCAAATTAGAAACCCAATAATTGATATTCACGTACCAGGTAAGGTGAACAAGTAAAATATGCTCTCTGTCACATTATATAAATTAGAATATTTTATTTTATTTCATAGAACGAAAACAGAGTAATAAAAATAAAATTACAAGACAACAGACAACAGACAACGGAATAAATCAGGGAGGTGATTGGTCTATTTATTAATGTTACTTTTTTTTATTTGGTTTGGTCTACACATTTATTTCGTCGTTCAATTAAAAATCAGCATTAGCTCGCTCAGCTGACGTCAGAATAATTAACGTTATATCATTTTTAAATGTTATGTGAATTAATGTCCTTTATTTTCTATATTTCATTCTAAGCCATCGTATAATAATACGTGTTTAATAATAAAAATTGATTTGTTTCTATATTTAACGATTTTTGTGTTAATAGGTCGATGTACATTCCAATCAGTGTTACCTGTTAGCTAACAAACTGGTCATATCATCAGTTCTGTAAAACCAAATTGCTGCACAACCGAGCACAAAGTACTTTTAACATTTCTATGTTTTCGTTAGAGATAAGCCCGTTTTTGAAGTGATATGTTCAAGGCAAATACACATATCACAGATCTATTTAATATTTCTTCAGATGTGTTTTTATCTTTTAAAAATAATTTCTTTCCACTGAGGCCTAGTTACTTAAATGACATATTGAAGTCTTTGATAAACTTCAATTACATCCAGGTGATGTTTTTATCACGTCTTGACCTTTACAACGTTAAACCATTCAAGATAATTATGTGTATCTATGCTGCAAATTATGCATTTTAATTGAATGACATATTAGGTTTCAGCTTATTTGGTATATAGAGAAGAATGAGCACATACGTTTAGTGCCACTGAATTGAAGGCTATTGTTCAACAATGTCAACCTGAAGATTTTAATATCTACCTCTCGTTAAATATCAGCTTACATATATTGATAAGAAATACCTGAAAATACCAAAGGGGTAAATATAAACCGTAAATCTAAGGAGGGCAAACAATACATTGACAAAGAGATAAAGGATACAAAGGAAAACAATGATGTACAAAACGCTATGCAGAAAACTAAAGATCGAGCAACGGGAACCCCACTACAAACAGGGTGTGAACTTAGGTTTTACAGAAGGGTAAGCAGTTCCTTCTCCATTTCTGGTACCCATCGTGTTACTCTTGTTACAAGCAAGGGTGAAAAAGGTCATTCGCATTAACAATGACAAAATAATTAAACATAAAGAAATAAGTTTTTAATGTTCGAATAAATCTATGTTTTATGTTTTTGTAGTGTTTTAACGGTATACATTGATAGGTTTGTAATTGTTCTTAAAGTTATTGCAGGTGAATATAGAATGACTTGTAACTGTTCTTAAAGTTATTGCAGGTAAATATAGAATGACTTGTAACTGTTCTTAAAGTTATTGCAGGTGAATATAGAA
>MJUT01057528.1:154121-164510 GCA_002080005.1 Gigantidas platifrons
GAGTTAAATGAAGAGTATTGAAGGCTAAGACCAGCGCTGATAGTCCAAGTTAGGGGTTAAATGAAGAGTATTGAAGGCTAAGACCAGCGCTGATAGTCCAAGTTAGGAGTTAAATGAAGAGTATTGAAGGATAAGACCAGCGCTGATAGTCCAAGTTAGGAGTTAAATGAAGAATATTGAAGGCTAAGACCAGCGCTGATAGTCCAAGTTAGGAGTTAAATGAAGAGTGTTGAAGGCTAAGACCAACGCTGATAGTCCAAGTTAGGAGTTAAATGAAGAGTATTGAAGGATAAGACCAGCGCTGATAGTCCAAGTTAGGAGTTAAATGAAGAGTATTGAAGGATAAGACCAGCGCTGATAGTCCAAGTTAGGAGTTAAATGATGAGTATTGAAGGCTAAGACCAACACTGATAGTCCAAGTTAGGAGTCAAATGCAAATTATGTAAGGCATACAAAAATGTCCGGTGCAGTTCGATTCATATCATCTAAGATAAAAACGTTGATGACATACCGCATCGCGCATGACGCGTGTCTGCAGTAACCACGTCAGGTGCGCTGATAGTCAAATGAGTAGAAAACTAAATATTTTAAAATGTTTTGGGAGTAATGAAACCAAAGGGCATCAACAAGATAGTCAAAAAATGTTTTACCCGTGTTTAAGTAAAGCTTATTAATTATGAACTGTGAATTTCAAGCATATATATATATATATATCATATATATTATCGACCCAGTGCTAGCAATTAAAGCGTAGATATCTGTTTTAGTGTGTGTGTCGCTTTTCTGCATTAATCTTCCTCGAGTACGCTACGATTCCATTAAAACTTTAGTATTTATATAGAACATAGACTGTTATTCTGTATAATTGTGCTATATTATTCTACAATATACGACTTTGGTCCAATTGAAAACTTATTTAACATTCAAGTCATAGTTGGTTGCATACGTGAGTTCATTAAATGCAAGAAAACTGAACGCACAATTCGACTTAATTAAGGTCAGTACGACAATGTCACTATAACTTGATGATAACCATCACAATTCAGACATCTTGACGTAGTAACCTACATTTATAGAAATATACATTGACAGTTATCATACACAGCTTTATATATTTCTACTTTTAATTATGCATCTCTATTTGTGCTCGTTTTCATGGGAGCGATATAGTCCTTAGAAACAAAAGTTATCAGAAACGTGTGGTGCTTACTAAATATATGTGTCTATTACTATTAGTGCCTCGATGTCTCTACTTGTGAACTATTAGTTCCCCAGATAACATCCGCCCAGTAGTCATGCATTATTGTATATAAATATATGTTTATTATTGAAATTTACAGTTTCTAAGAATTGTAATTATTATTAAAACTTAGGTTTATCACCGTCAAGGATAAGTGACCTTAGCTGATTTTGGCTATACTTTTTAAGTCCCCTTGTTGTATTTAATCCCAAAGACTTTTTTTGTATTTCCATACTTTTGTCGTTTAGCTACTTGCTGAAAGGTTATTCAAGAAAGGCGTCGCACGCACTAAATTTGATGTATATGTGTTTACATCTCCTATGTGATTATCTTGACAGTACCAAGACAGATAAATTACATTTTTAATAAGTGTTCTTCTTCTTACTCTTCTTTCAAATACAAGAGACTCTAAGGTTAGAGTGGGTAACGTTCCGGGACTGTGTGCGCTATGTACATGGACAAATTACTTTTAAAAGTATAATAAACAACAAACAAAAAAGTGAAATAAATTAATAAAACAATTTAAAAAAAATTATAAAAATAAACCGAACAATAAGTTTATATGTATCCTATGACTTACAGTCATACTGCTATGAGACAGTCTTGTGCAATAGCTTTGTAGAGATGATCCAAATATATTAACCCGATTCCTTAATTCCACGTAATAAAAAGACGATATTCGTTGAATTGTTATATAAAGCAATACACGAAATTAAATACCTCGAACCGGACATTCAGTTTAAATATACCATAATATGATTTAATTATCGTAATATGAACGTTACGATTCGTATCTATTCTGACAAAGTTCCGGTAATTTTCTGTGTATGACGTAACATATTCGCTAGCTTTCAATTTTGTTGTCATATAAGTATCTTTTAATATTCTAAATGGTTTATTCTTCTATATGACATTTAAAATCCAATAAAGGAATAGTCATGTAAAACAATGGCTGCCATTAGTAAAAACGGAAGTGGTTGTCCTAGATTTCAACAAGTTCCCGTGACGTCATTAACAAAAACTATAGGCATTTCATTCAAGATTACGTATTATTTATTGCTAAATGTTATGAAATTAATCCCTACAATAAATCTCTATTCACAATTACGACACCAATGTACTTTCCAATATTTTCAATCGAGCAAATTATCAAATGAAATCATGTGATAAGTTTTTGATTGAAATCAGAAAGATTTTAAATTGAAAATAAAAAAACTAATCTTTATCGTGCGTTCTCGACTTTTACAGATATATTTGATACGTAATGTATATTCCACAATGCTATTTTGACCAAGTAAGCGCATTTAATATTCACTACCATGCTTGGCTTAAATATTCCAGTTCATTAAATGTAGAAAAACTGGACTTACAATCTGTGTTAAATTAAGTCAGTACAACAAAGTCATTCTAACTTGGGTTTACTCAATATGTGTAATGACGTACTGTGGCTGGAGCATGATTTTCTAAACTACACATTAAAAGGGTCATTTAGACGAATTCAATTGTTTTCACACCAATTTTCGAATATTGTCATGGCAACGACATAATCGATGAAACCAAAATCTTTCGTTTTCCATTTTTTACTGTTGTATTTATGCTATTATTATGTTTCATTTTTATTGACATTGCAAAATTCTCCCCATTAAGAAAAATAATTTCACGATATGCACATCACTGGTAATATATCATATATATATATATATACACGTAACCACTTTGATAGTATTATAGTATAAACATTACAAAAAACATTAGTCGTTAATATGTACTTGAACAGTTACGTCGTAATGTTTTAATGATCATATTATTTTATCTATGTTTTGTTTTTAGATAGATGAAATGCATATTGTTATTTTTACTTCAATATATAGTATATACACAGTATATATGATTTAAATAGTACAGTGTCTTTTTATCGGCTAAATATATATGTGATCGGAGGACCGATTACTGACGTGTTTTTATAATGTTTGAAAATAATGCTGATATACATCTCGACAGAATATCTGGAATCAAACCAAATGCTTTGTTCTGGATACATATCTGTATTGCAAAATTTTATTTTCAAAATATAGGCATTTTATCAATCTTCCCATCTCAAACTAACTCTTAAACACTGTACATTCTAATGTGTTTATGCTTGGTTTTACATCACTACCGCATCTTGCGCGATAACGTGCGGTCGTAATAAACCATATTTTTTTCTAACTTATTCTGCGGGGTTACCTGTTTACGCATCGTCAAAGCATCTCGTACTCATGGCACAGATAATATGTTTACATCTGATCAGAACCGTAACTCGTCGTCGGTGTCATGTGTTTGGCTGTAATCATTATTCGCGTAAAACGGGATAATGCCTTTGCATTTCGTCGTAAAATATCTTACTCGTCGTGTGGTTGTAATCATGCTTCGTCGTTCGGGATAATGTGTTTGTTAACGTTAGGTCGTTATCACAAGAAATGCAATTTGAAGTTATTTTGAAAAGCGACATATAAACCCATCTACTTGCTAAGGTGGTACCATACTCTTCATGTAAAATTGCATCTGCTCATTTAATTTTCTTATTTTTTTGGCAATGTGTTTGAATATATCCACTGTAATAAATATCAAAATTTTAACAAATTCCAACCATCAGACTCAGAGCTACAAATTAACTAGCCACATAGCAGCTTTTCTCTCTGTGGTCTTGATCACAGAGATGCTTGAAATCTGCATACAAACATCATATGATCAAAACGTTCAACTGATTTTGAAGAGTTATCTGCCTGTAGTGAATGGTACACCCTTAAATAATTCTGGGACATATAATATTCTACCGATATGTTATCGTTTCGCATCCCCTAGGCTAAATAGAACTAAAGAGTTTAAGTGCTATAAAAACAAGTCTCGAAACAGCCGAGTCATTAAAAGAAATTGATGCATTTTTTTAATATACTTTAAAAGCCTGTAGGCATTAATTTTATATAAACAAAAAAACGATGTTCTGAATCCAAATAGATTCAAAACTGCTAGATTGCTATACCTTAACTCAATATAAACGGAACAGTTTTTAATATCAAACATTTCTGAAGCCTCAAGACGTTCTTTAATTTAGTAATTAAAACTACAAAATATCTCCTTAATTGCTTTGCCTGGAGACAAAAGTACACTAATATGTATTCTATGAAAATATTGTTTTGTCAGTTATTTTTTTTTTGTTGATAATTCGACTTAGGCACGTTTGTCTTATGATATAATAACACAATTAATATTAAATGTTTGTCAATGTCACGAATGCCCTTCCTACTTTTATATAAAATGTGTATTACCAGGATGTAATATATGGAAAGTACGACGCACTGGACAATATATGTATAGTATCAAAAGAAACTTCCGGTTAAGATAGTGAAATCACCTGGTGTCTCTTTTCACGAATAGAAAAAAAGAAAGACTGCAATTATGGGAAAACAATTAAGCAATGATGGTCAACAATAAAACCAATATGACAAAACGAACAATCTCCTCTCACATCAAGTCTATGAACACAAAAAGACCACAATTAAGTTCCAGGCTCGGAAAAGGCACACAAACCAATGCATTGCTAGTTCTTTTTAAACTTTTTATTTCACCTTTTTGTTTTTGTTTTTGTTTTTGTTTTTTTTAAAACGTAGAAAGTGGTTTAATACAATAGATCCAGTCAACGCTATATAGCAAAACGTTAGATATATAACCGAAAATTTAATTTAAGATATAAAGTAAAATGCTTCGTTTTCTTATTTTTTAAAAACAATCTGTGAGCGTGGGAAGCAATTTGTATGTAGATTAAAGGAAACCCGCATGGTCTGTTGTAAACCTTAGCGGTCAAGAAATAGCTTTGTTTTATCCAGAGCGTCGCGTGTTCCTAACTATTATTACGGTCCAGTTGTCTCTTCTTTTGTCCCTACGTTATATGTACATTTGTATCAAGACGTCAATTTCATCACAGTTTTTAACGTATACTTTATATGTACATTTGTATCAAGACGTCAATTTCATCACAGTTTTTAACGTATACTTTATATGTACATTTGTATCAAGACGTCAATTTCAGCACAGTTTTTAACGCTATCATTTGAGACACCTTAACGTTTAAAATTACACTTCGTGTGTAGTTTTGCCCAATAAATGTAGTTAGCCAAAGTATTTCAATAGCTTTACATGTCCTAGCTGTGTTAAACATAGCATACAGTATTTTGACGACCTATATTGTTTCATGCTAATGATTCATCTTCTCTTTTAGCACATCAAATTTCAACCTGATAAACACTTCACAACGCTTCTTAATGTTTATTTAAGAGTACTTTATTAGCTATTGTCTGGAAGTTTGCAAATACCAGGTCGGTTCTTAACTGTATGACACTTAACATTAATAGTACATAATTTGCTAATTTGCTAAACATATACAGGGTTATTATAGAAATTGAAGACCCGCCTACTTTGGTTTCAAATATTTTCGTTTCTTATGCAAATCCATACAATGTAATTGGTAATGCACAATATTTTCGCAAGGAATTACTTAAGGGCTATGGTTTAAAATAGCAATAAATATTAATAATTTAATTTGATTTGAATATTTCAATCTGATTGGCTAATCCGCCTGGAAAATTTTTTAGTTATACATGATAACCTGGGTTGGTATTTTGACGTCACCAAAGTGTTCATCCGCCAACGATAAATTCAAATAGTCACATGAAATAATCGTAATTAAAATCGAGGAATCATTAAATTTTGTTGTGAATATTTGAAATTTTTTAACAGGTTATACTTGCATAACCTGGTTTTGGTTCAGTTTACGCTTTTTATAAAGCGCTTCGTGGTTTATTAAGCGTAAACTGCCCCAAACCAGGTTATATCGTATAACCTGTTAAACAATGTCAAATATTCCTTAACTAGTTAAATAGAAATATTGAATAATTTCGATTTGAAACTCTACCACCCATTTTTGAGTGGACTTTTACGTGGAAATTCTCTACATATGAGACTCCCCTTTACAAAAGTATAAATTATGCATGTATTTGATTCTTCACGCACAACCAGGGAACACCAGTTTCTGAAATTGGATCCCACAGCCGTGAAAGTATATTACATTTTCAATACACTTGGTGGTTAAGCCGTGTGATTTGTTTCTCATCAACAGTCACTCTGAAAAATTATGTGCCAAATTACTTGAAAACACATAATTTTTGTTCTCAAAATGTGGAAATGTTCAAAACATCTGTTCACAAGGCATGATATGTCTACAGCATTTAAATGATGATGATTTAAAACAATTATGAAAATCTTTCAAAAATCATTACGTCTCCTTAAAACCACTTGTAGAGAAAGATTGATGATAATAGTGCTTTCTTTGACTGATGAATGCAGCATGCAAATGTGTTTCATGGCCAACCTGGTAAGACCGAAATTAGGTATCTCGATAGAAAAGTTTGAGCATATCAAAGGGGTAACTAAAGCAGTAAATCGAACATGGACAGACAATCCAATGGCCAAAAATGAAAAGAATAAAGGGAAAAGCAATAATCTAAAAATAAAACACTACACACCGCAGATTGAGCAACACGAACCCCACTGAAAGAAGATTTAAAGATACCAAAAGGGACCATCAGAATCCGTATATCGAAGAAGAACAGACAACACAATGACTAAAAGAAAAAGTACAAAGGGACAAACAACGATCTACAAAACATACATATAAAACTAAAGATCGAGTAACACGAACTCCAATAAAAACCGGGAGTGTACTCAGGTGCTCCGGAAGGGTAGCAGTTCCTGCTCCACTAGTGACCCCCATCCTGTTAATCTAGTTACAAACCCGGCTATAAGTCATGAACGAGGAAAGGACCGAGGAATGTTTACGACAAGTGGAATATATCCGTAGTGTGACCTCAGGTGCCCAAGGAAGTGTAAGCAGCCCTTGCACCTCTAGTGGCCCCGCCGCACTACTCTTGTTACGCCACTGTGTCTTCCTCATACTGATTGTCGAGTGTTCTACTGAAGTATTGTGATAGCAGCTTTAGACAATGTCAACCTTTCTTGATTAAAAATATAACACACGAATATTTATATACAATCATATTGACATAGTCGTACATGTGATCGTAGAAAATAACTTGTCTGGTGTACACTAAATACATACACTACCCATTACCCTTAGCTGGGTAAACATTATAATAAGCTAAGGATTCGCATTTTGACAAATAAGTACAACATAATAATATCAAATATAATAATGTACTTCATTGGTGAAGGCTGTCAATATCCCTGGCATTATCTAGAACTTGTTGAAGGCGGACATTATTAGGTATAAGTAATACAACCTCTGACATAATCTACAACTTGTTGAAGACGGTCAGTATTTGGTAGAAGTAGTACAACCTCTGACATAATCTACAACTTTTTGAAGACGGTCAGTATTTGGTAGAAGTAGTACAACCTCTGACATAATCTTCAACTTTTTGAAGACGGTCAGTATTAGGTAGAAGTAGAACAACCTCTGACATAATCTACAACTCTTTGAAGGTGGTCAGTATTTGGTAGAAGTAGTACAACCTCTGACATAATATATAACTTGCTGACGACGGTCAGTATTAGGTAGAAGTAGACCAACCTCTGACATAGTCTTCAACTTGTTGAAGGCGGGCAGTATTAGGTAGAAGTAGTACAACCTCTGACATAATCTACAACTTGTTGAAGGCGGGCAGTATTAGGTAGAAGTAGTACAATCTCTGACATAATCTACAACTTTTTGAAGACGGCCAGTATTAGGTAGAAGTAGAACAAGCTCTGGCATTATCTACAACTTGTTGAAGGCGGTCAGTATTTGGTAGAAGTAGTACAACCTCTGATATAATCTACCACTTGTTGAAGACGGTCAATATTAGGTAGAAATAGAACAACCTCTGACATAATCTACAACTCTTTGAAGGTGGTCAGTATTTGGTAGAAGTAGTACAACCACTGACATAATCTTCAACTTGTTGAAGTCGGACAGTATTAGTTAGAATTAGTACAACCTCTGACATAATCTACAATTTGTTAAAGGCGGACTGTATTAGTTAGAAGAAGTACAACATCTGACATAATCTACAACTTGTTGAAGGCGGTGAGTATTTGGTAGAAGTAGTGAAACCTCTGACATAATCTTCAACTTGTTGAAGGCGGACTGCATTAGTTAGAAGAAGTTCAACCTCTGACATAATCTATAAATTATTGACGGCGGTCAGTATTTGGTAGAAGTAGTTCAACCTCTGACATAATCTATAAATTGTTGAAGGGTGTCAGTATTTGGTAGAAGTAGTACAACCTCTGACATAATCTATAAATTGTGGAAGGCGGTCAGTATTATGTAGAAGTAGCACAATCTCTGACATAATCTACAACCTGTTGAAGGCAGCCAGTATTCTGTAGAAGTAATACAAACTCTGACATAATCTACAACTTGTTAAAGGCGGACTGTATTAGTTAGAAGTAGTACAACCTCTGACATAATCTACAACTTGTTTAAGGCGGACTGTATGTTAGAAGTAGTACAACCTCTGACATAATCTACAACTTGTTGAAGGCGGTCAGTATTAGGTAGAAGCATAATAATGAAAGTTGAATAAAAATCAAAACGACAATAATAGTTGTACAAAGTTACCACTACAGAAAACTGCGTTACTTGACACTGTAGAATTATATAAAACACAGAGAGATATATAGATCGTTTCTTACCTGTCTCTATGAGCTGTAGAAGAACATGTTATCGCATATTTTCTTGGTTTCTGAACAATCGTTGATACAAACAATTAATGTCCGGTATAGTTTGATTGACAGGAAAGAAGCAACTTGATAAGCTCTCTATGATACCAACTCCTGAAAAAAATCAATACATGTCCGTCACCGACTTTACATCTGTCTTTTACATATCTATTTAGTAACATGGATCTTTATAGCTTGAATGTTTTAAATGATTACCCGAAGTGGAACATCAGATAGATCAGTGATATTATTAAAGAAACGCTATTACAATTATCTTCATCAAATCAGAAAATATAATTAAAAGAAATCCTGTTCAGTAATGCAAGAGATACATGCATAAAACAGCACTTTAAATGTCAGGAGATAAAAGGCATCATCTTTGTTGCTTGGAAGATGAAACATTATTTTCATTTAATGGAGTTAGGATATACTTTGTGAATTGTTGTTCCTCTGTTGTTCTGGTAAACGAGTACATTTCAGTGATGTATTGTAAAGGTCATCAGTTGTTTTACCCTTAGGACACAACATTTGATACATTTACAAAGACATGCATGTTTGTCATGGAACAGAAGCACAAAGTTGGTATATGACAATGTGTGACTTATTACATGCACTAAACCAATTCTATTTTTTATCATTTTCATCTCGATGTCTATAAATGTTCTACAGCTTATAATAATGTTTTGCTGAACAGAAAAAAACTAACTCACAAAAAACATGAAACTTGTTGACATTTATTTTTATTTCAGAACGAGTCCTTGTTGATTAACATATTTTGACATCGACTAAAAATACCATCCTGTTCGGTTTTGAAACTGTTTCTACTTTTTTTCTTCATTTTGGTATTATCTAATGTAACATGAATGTAACTGGTGCAACACAGTTTTGTTTTGTTATTTTAATTTTCGTGTTATTTCAACGGATAAAACTGTACCAGGATGATGATTGTGGTTTCACAACACTCCCATTCGTTAATTAAATTGATCATTCATTCCATGTGTTGTTCACATATACGTTGTCCGTCTTTCTGTTATAAAGTTTTCATAAATAGCAAAATTAGACAGCTTAGATATATAATATAATTCGAATACACTATACTGATCTTATACAATATGTATAATAATTAATGTAAATCTATCGGTAGTATAGAGTATTACGTTTGTGTGCATGTTGATGTGTAAATCTATCGGTAGTATAGAGTATTACGTTTGTGCGCATGTTGATGTGTAAGTCTATCGGTAGTATAGAGTATTACGTTTGTGCGCATGTTGATGTGTAAATCTATCGGTAGTATAGAGTTTGATGTGTAAATCTATCGGTAGTATAGAGTATTACGTTTGTGCGCATGTTGATGTGTAAGTCTATCGGTAGTATAGAGTATTACGTTTGTG
>MJUT01057528.1:175787-200403 GCA_002080005.1 Gigantidas platifrons
CAACCATTACTTCTCACTAGGGTGATCTACTCAACAAACTACAACCATTATTTCTCACTAGGGTGATCTACACAACAAACTACAACCACTACTTCTCACTAGGGTGATCTACTCAACAAACTACAACCTTTACTTCTCACTAGGGTGATCTACTCAACAAACTACCACCTTTACTTCTCACTAGGGTGATCTACTCAACAAACTACAACCATTACTTCTCACTAGGGTGATCTACACAACAAACTACAACCTTTACTTCTCACTAGGGTGATCTACACAACAAACTACAACCTTTACTTCTCACTAGGGAGATCTACACAACAAACTACAACCTTTACTTCTCACTAGGGTGATCTACACAACAAACTACAACCTTTACTTCTCACTAGGGAGATCTACACAACGAACTACAACCTTTACTTCTCACTAGGGTGATCTACGTTTGTCTACACACGACAGTCATTAGTGATCATTATTATGTAAGTTAGGTTGCAATAACACAACATAAATGTGCATTGGTTGATTAAAGTAATATACAAACAATAATTTGAAGTTAATGTTTACCTTTAACAGTTATGTCATTGTCCTCAGGAAAGCAAATATTAAAATGAAATACAAATTATATTTGAAAGCCAAATATTATTTGGATAAACAATATTATAATCTTAGTGCTAAAAGCAAGCTTAAATGAATATTATTATGTAACAGAAATCATTTGATATTATTCAAGGTTAAATACCATTAAATATTACTTTAGCTAATGGCAGTGCGCTCGCAGAAGAGTGCAATAAATTATGTAATTCCGTTTAAAAGAACAAACATTTCGATACAACACTAAATGTTCGATTTTCATGTTAATTGGAAGAGAAAGGCAACGTGTTCCTACTCAACTTTGACGTATTTTCATTTAGGTACAATATATGAGACTCAAATTTGGTTTTAAATTAATTTAAAAGAGGAAGATAAAATGAGGATGTCTCATTGCTATTTTTTACTTCAATGTAGCACTTTGGCATTAAAATCTTAGACGTTTGTTTTTAAACTGGAATACAAATCAAGTTTGGGTTAATTCCAATTTAAATTCATATAATTACCCTGATTTTGAATTCATTAAATGTCTTCATTGCCATGTAAAACACGTTCCCTACGGTCGTTTTGATAAATTGATGTAAATCTGAATGAAAAATGAATTTGTATTGATTAAAACGTAGTAATGACATAGATTAAAATTTCTATACAGAACTTTTTTTCTGAGTTAATCTACAACAAAATATTTTAATTCATGTAAATTGAAATCCAAATTTGAAATCAAGGATACATAATTTATTGATGTTCCGAGTCGAACGGACTGTAACAACAGTAACTGTGTAAAGTCCACACGGTGTAATTGGATTCTACCTGTGTGTCAGCACAGATGTCAGCACAGATGCTGACACACAGGTACCATCAAAGAGCATGTGCATTTCAGACACCATCTGCTTAGATGATGATTCATGTGCACTTTGGATTTTATCAGATAACCAGTTTCTGTGCAATATTAAGTCATTTACACATCGGATTATATTAGCTTACCAGTCCTTGTTATAGTATGTTTAATGGTGGGACCATCTTCATAGTCCAATCGACACAAAAACCACAATTTGTTAATTTCCTATCACAATGTGTTCGCCACAGTGATGCAAAATGTATATACATATCAATAAGAAAACGAAAACCACCTTGTCAGCCTTATCTATAAAGATTGCCTCAATATAATGATAATGTAGATACATGGAGAACACTTATGGTGCATATAGTTATTCATAGAAATTCTGCAAAGTTTATTTTGCACGAATAATTAGCTTTAACAACATATTAATTAATACCATGATTTTATTCTTAATTTGTAGTTATGTAGACAATTAATCATGAAACATCAATACAGATGTACCATGGATGATAACATTTAACATTTGTTTCAACAAACACTGTTTATATTGCACTTGGTATCCAAGTATTCAGAGTTCGTCGTTTACTTCAGGTTCAAATCATTTTTGAAATTCTAACACATAAATTGAACAACTTGCAATTAGTATATGAACATATATACTTATGTCTGTAAACTGTGATTATTAGTTTCATACGAAATTAAAATATATTTTTGCAATCAATGTACATATATATAACATTTCGTTGAGTTTAATTATATATTCAACACTTTTTTATATTATATTCGATTTTCCTAACGTTGATATATTAGTCTTAATTAAAGAAGAAAGAAAAACCATCTGACAATAACAATCTCATGGTACGTGGGCTATTATACACATTCTGAAAATATGAACGAGATCGAGACCTTGCTTCACGGTCATTAAACTTTTTTGAGTACAAGTTTTGTACTCGTACTAGGAGAACATCCAATAAAAACGTCCGATGAAATTGATACCAACCTTCTGATTGGTCGTGGGTTTCCTTTTAATTTCATTTTGTTTTGTTTGTTTTGTTTTGTTTTGTTTTTTTTTTTTTTTTTTTTTTTTTTTTTTTTTTTTGCTTTTGTTGTAATCTTAAGCACAAGTATTCCATAATTAATAATTAGGTATGAACAATGCAAATGGCAAAATATGCTACACCCTTGTCAAAATCTGTACTTGTACTAATCATGGTTTGCTAACATCAGTTTACAGTGAGAAATGGGAACATTGCTTAGCCTCTCAACGGAAATACTAGTATATTCAGAGAACTATACAAAAGCTTCATTAATGCTGACAAAATTTAATCCAAAAACACTAAAACTAATGTACATTGAGATACGATATGAGGTTTCCCCAGGACGACCCAATTACCTCTTCATATTTCATCCAAAGACAAGATAGATATACATTGTGTACATGCTGACGATTAATCATGTAAAGAGTCAATAAGATTTGACAAAAGCTAAATTGTTTTGTTTCTATGGCAATTGTGACCATATTGTATACTATTAATCTCCAAAGAAAAAAAATCATATATTTCCACTTTCTTTCCATATTTATGGGTAATTTATTATTTGTGGATAATAATATTTTATTATTACACCTAGTAACTGTTTTAATATTCCTGGTGATGTTTTCTTTCTATTCTGAGAAATGGAGGTAAATATGGTTGATATAAATAACAAATAACGCTTACAAAGGCGTAAGAAAAAACACTTCTGCGTGTCTCCAGAACTGTGTAAAACTATAATGATAGTATGAAAGGAATTTAGTATAATTGCTAGGTCTGTGCAACGTAAAAATAATAATTTAACACGAACTAGTGAAACGAATATGTCTGAATATGAAAAGAACACAGCAAAACAAATAGGTATGTACGAAGTAATAAATATATGTAAAGAACATAGCAGAAACTAATAGGCTTAGCAACCCTCTATGAAGGAAATTATGATAGGACACTACTTATCATTTCCAATTCTTAAAATAAACTGACTTCGGGCAATCTGACTGGCTTATTTTGTTTTCCTGGAAAATGTTGCATCATGTACGCTTATTTAATTAAGAATGTTTGTTTGTGTTTGTATCTTATCTAACCCTTAGGTCAGACAGAAAACTATTACTACAGTCACGACCTTGTTCCTGGTTTCAGAAAAAAAAATGTTTTTATTTTTAAATTTCTAAGGTCATCTGTTCCACCACACATATTGAACGGATTTAAAGTATCTTACTTGATAGATTTCAATATAAATCGTTCCATATTATCAGTACGTGATGCACATCAGATATATATGTGAATGCCGGTGGATATGTTAAGTTCAACTCAGAATTATAGGAAAAACACATGCCAACATCAAAGAAGTAAGAAACACAATAATGATGGGAAACTAAATGTTTCTGTGTTCAAATCTTTCGTATAATTCTACTTATTTTGAGGTGAGTGGTGATTGTTCGTTTTGTTGATATTAGTAGAATTATTGACCATCACTATGTAAACCTTCTTTTCATAATAATTCTACTTATTTTGGGTTGAGAAGTGGTTGTTTTGTTGATCTTGGTGGAATTATTGACCATCACTATGTAAACCTTCTTTTCATAATAATTCTACTTATTTTGGGTTGAGAAGTGGTTGTTTTGTTGATCTTGGTGGAATTATTGACCATCACTATGTAAACCTTCTTTTCATAATAATTCTACTTATTTTGGGTTGAGAAGTGGTTGTTTTGTTGATCTTGATGGAATTGTTGATCATCACTATGTAAACCTTCTTTTCATAATAATTCTACTTACTTTGAGGGAGTGAGAGATAGTTGTTCGTTTTGTTTAATTTTGTGGAATTGTTTGAAACATTTTTTTAACAATAATTCTACTTGGTTTGGTGTGAGAGGTGCTTGTTCGTTTTATTGATTTATTGTAGAATTGTTGATCATCACTGTTTAAACTTTTTTTTGCTAAAGTAGCATGCTATATTGGTATATTATTAAATCACTCCAGACTGACACTTGTTTGCCATTTTCTATCGTAATACCAACTAACGCAAGACAAACCCCATGCCCATATCAAATAAATGGCAAATGAGTCGTGTTCAGAAATATACTTTTAACTTTTATATATTAGTTAATATAACAAGATAGTGAAGTTAAATATATTTAGCATAAGAGAGGTATGGGTATTGTATGTAAAAACGATGTTTGGTTAGTTTTGACTCCCTTTTGTTTTTGTAAGGGTTCATGTTTAATTTATGTTTTAATTTACGTATACACGATTTCCGTATGATATGATGTTCGTGCCGTTTAACTGTAACACAACGGGTGTCACATGTGGAGGAGGAGGAAGAACTGCTAATCATTCCGGAGTACAACGGTTCATCACCGGATTTTAGTGGGGTTCGTGTTGCTCGATCTTTAATTTTCATTGTTGTGTTTTGTAGATCGTTGCTTATCCTTTTTCTTTTGGCCATTGTGTTGTTTGTTGTTCTTCGATGTTAGGCTTCTTATTACATCGTTGGAGTGGGCCCGGGTGGCTCAATGAGTTAGGTCGTTGTATCTAACAATTCATACAAGGCTATAACCAATACGGCATGGGTTCGCGTCCCGCTTTGTAAATTACAAAAAAGGGTGCACTCGACTCGCAACCGCAAGTGATAAAGTTTACCAGTTGCTTGCCCATGGTCGGTGGTTCTCTCCGGGTACTCCGGTTTCCTCCACCACTAAAACTGGTCGCCATGATATAGCTGAAATATTATTGAAAGTGGCGTTAAACACCAAAAATCAAAAAATCTTATTACATCTTTGGTATCTTCAGACTTTTCTTCTGTGTTATTTATGACACATTCCGTTAATCACTTAAGAATAACAACAAATCAGATTTAATGATTGTAATACTACAAAGATATATGTGATAAACACTTATTTTTTGCTAAAAAAAACATAGAAGTGATGAATGAACTGTAAAACAAATTATAGTGATTAATTCTACATTTCTCTCTGGTTATTATGATTACTATTCTTCAACTTCAAAATTAATGTTATGAAAAGAAAATTTATAAACAATGATGGTCAACAATTCCTCTAATATCAACAAAAGGAACAATCACCTCTCACTTTAACTCAATGAACACAAAAATAAGAATACTTGGGTATTTGCTATTTAGTACATCATCTAAATGCGTCGTGCATACTAAATTAGATATATACGGTTTTTTTCTTTATATTAGTATATTTTATCTTATAGTTTCAACTTAGATGTGCATTGTAAGTGTATTCATGGATACATATATATGTAATACCGGCATATACAGCCAATAATTTACTATGCATCTCTAAAATTGTATCTTCATCAGAGGTCAAATGCAGGGTCAATGCCAAATTTCAAATATTTCTTCTAGAAGTAAGTAAAATAAATTATCTCGACGATTCAAAACAACTTTCAAAACTTGCAAAAATGGACAGGGATTCGGGTCAGTTTGATCAAATTACCAATACGGTAATCGATAGATATGTTTTTGTTGTCCATTTACAGAACATGTGAAGGGAAAGTATTAATGTCGAAAGTTATTATCTGGCGACAGGTTCAAACAACATGTACTGTGCCATCAGAAGATAGTTTAATGCTTTTAAGTGCCAACCCTTCCGGAGCACCTGAGTTCACCCTGGTTTTTAGTGGGGTTCGTGTTACTAGATCATTAGTTTTATATCTATGTTTTGTTAATCGTTGTTTGTCCCTTTGTACTTTGTACTCCTCTTAATGCAGTCTCCTTTGTTCTTTTGTACTTTGTACTCCTCTTAATGCAATCTCCTTTGTTCTTTACGACCAAATTGTTGATATACTAAATAGTGTTCCAACAACAATTAAATAAAGTCAAGGCAAATAGTTATATGTATAAGATTTCTTTTCTCCAAGTGTATTTTCCTATCTGGAAGTCTTTAAGGAAACCTAGACTTGTCTAGTTTATGCACTCAGTGTTGCTAGAGCCAACATTTATTAAGTAAACCATGGTTAAATTTAGACAAAAAATATTGTCAGTTGATGCCATCTCTCTTCATCTATTTTGTTTAACTGCCATGTCTCATTTATTTATAATGTATTGTCGATGTGTGTCCGGCGTGTAGCAGCAATAGCGACATTTTCAAAGCATATAATAGTTCGTTTTATACAATAAATTATTATTTGATGTATTTCTAAGTGTGTGATTTACTGCCAATTCGTCTATATATTTGTGATAGGTATTCTGTCTGCGGGTTATAAAGTAAATGATATTTTTAATTATTGACTGCTCCCTATGGAGTTCAGTTTAAATTTGTAAAATATATAACGACTGAATCGTGATATCTATCTAATTATAAGATTTATATATATTACTCTTACCTCAAAACAATATCAGCAGAAAAAAAAGCACTTCCCCTTCATACCAATTATTTAGTGCAGTAGCGAACAGATTGCCGCAGAAACCATCACCAGAAGAATGAACACAGTTACCTCCCCTTGGTTAAACAGGTGCTGACACTTGACGTTACCTCAAGTTAGTAAAGCTTCATTTATTACAGGTATGCAGCATGCTATTATGCACTTTATTTTTAAAACATCACCTGAAGTTGTTTTGGATATTACTATTTTTTCATTATAACTACTGGTTCATCGAACGTATTTTTTTCTGACGTATTTACGTACCATAAAATATTCCGACCGCGATGGGTAATTACAGAAGTTTATTTTTCATTGCAATGTTATTATGTTTTTATTTCTATAATATTACAATGTACCCATGGAACACTCTTCTATTTTTGTTTTCTGTAAAGAAGGAAAGTTATTGAGGAGTAAATATCTTGTAAAATTAAGAGACTTTATAGTGCATATCAATATAGCTTTATTTTATTTTTTATCTTAAGATTGTTTTAAATATGATTGTTATTTTATGACGTTTTGTAATGGTTTACCAGAGAAGCTAGAGTACTAAAATTATAAAGTTCCAAAACATTCTCTGTAACAAATTATTAAATGCTATAATATGCTATTGTTTTTACTACTCTGGAATTGTTTACGTGCTACAGTCATTCACTTTTAACGTGCTATCATCGAGAGTATAATTAGATTAAGCTATGCAAACAAATATACAACATATCCATTCGGAAAATAATAAAAGTGCTTCACACGAATTCTAGAAACGGGTAGATAAGCGAGCTTTATCTATCTGTTCCGCAGCTAGTGCAAAAACATTTTATTACTACCGACACTGTATGTATTTTACGTTTATCATTCAATGTGTAAAAGTGCAAGACAAGCAATGTATTGTACAGTAGAGTAACTTATAACCTATGGTGTTACGTATCCCTCTATTACTATTGAAAATCTAATACATGCAGGATAACATGACTTTCGTGATTTTCATTAACTTTACCAGCCATGTGAACGTTATGTTATTGTTAATTATACTCATGACTTCGTATGAAAAATGTGTCTTCAGACATGATATTGTTAACATCCAAATTCCATATTTAAACAGGATTCTCCTTTAAAAATGGCTTAGAACTGTTACTTCTTACTAAGATAAAATTCCATATTTAAACAAGATTTTATTTTTTTTTAAATGGCTTAGAACTGCTACTTCTTATTAAGACAAAATTCCATATTTAAACAGGATTTTCCTACCAAAAAAAAGGCTTAGAACTGCTACTTCTTATTAAGATCAAAATTTCATATTTAAACAGGATTTTCCTATGAAAAAGGCTTAACACTATCAATTCCTATTAAGATCAAAATTTCATATTTAAACAGGATTTTCCTATAAAATTGGCTTAACACTGCCACCTCTTCTTGAAATGTCTGTACCAATATAGAAAGATGGCGTTTTAGGGGTTTCGATTTTGTCTCTGTTTAAGAATTATCATTGGATTTTGGAACTGTTCCGACAGTGTGGTATTTTAGAACTATTCCGACAGTGTGGTATTTTAGAATTGTTCCGACAGTGTGGTATTTTGGAACTGTTCCGACAGTGTGGTATTTTATAATTGTTCCGGCAGTGTGGTATTTTAGAATTGTTCCGACAGTGTGGTATTTTAGAATTGTTCTGACAGTGTGGTATTTTAGAACTGTTCTGACAGTGTGGTATTTTAGAATTGTTCCGACAGTGTGGTATCTTGGAACTGTTCCGACACTGTGGTATTTTTGCTTTACATTTGATTCATTAAATTGTATCACACATATATTTTCGCATGTCAATTGGAATTGATTCATGCTATAAACAAACACAATATTTTTCGTTCGAAATTCATGTACGAAAAGATTTTGATAACAACGCGGGAGTGCATAACACTATGAGATTTTCACGATTTGAACGAATTGTATTGTGGTTCCTAATTGATAGCCTCAAAGAACTTGTATCTCCATTAAAACTGTAGGAAATATAAGCGACTTTGTCAATAAATATTGAAGAAGTTGTCGTCATAGTATTTGTACTACCAGTAATTATCTTTCTTCAAATGTATTTATACATTGTAATATGATGAGTTTTTGTCGCCTAGTTTGTCTTCGTTTAAATTTTTAAGTACAAAATTAGACATGAACAGTTGTAAATATTTCATTTCCATCCTCAACATTTTCATAAAACTAAAAACATAGGTATATAATTTAAAGTTTGACCTCATTTATGTATTGATTCTGGTGAGAAGAGTTTGTAAGGACTTTTAATGCCTTTAATAATCGTGCAGTAATGCTGTTATAAAATATATATTAAAAGCGTTCCACCTCAATGTATCTATGAAAACAAACGTGTAATATCAAATGCCGATAGGGCCTGGGTGGCTCAATGAGTTATGTAGTTGTAGGGCCCGGGTGGCTCAATGAGTTAGGTAGTTGTAGGGCCCGGGTGGCTCAATGAGTTAGGTAGTTGTAGGGCCCGGGTGGCTCAATGAGTTAGGTAGTTGGATTACGTAACAACTGATACAAGCCTATCACCAATACGGGGTGAGTTCACGCTCGGCTTTGTAAATTACAAAAAAGGGTGCACTCAACTCGCAGCCACAAGTGATAAAGTTTACCAGTTGCTTGCCCATGGTCGGTGGTTCTCTCCGGGTACTCTTCTTCCACCACTAAAGCTAGTCGCCATGATATAGCTGAAATATTGCTGAAAGTGGCGTTAAGCACAAATCATTCAATCAATCAATGTATCCAAAATCATATGAAAACAAAAATGTAATATCAAATGCCCATATTTTACCCTGAGTTATCGGCCCTACATTCCTACATCCTCTATCACTATCTCAACTTTTAAAAGATTCTTGAAAAATAAAAATTGAATTCGTCTAAGCGAATTACTTAGTATTGTTGTCTCCCAAGCTCAAATGTCAAACAGTTATCTACTTATCTCTCACTTTTTATCACATATTTCAATGCTGTTAGATATTGCTTTCAGGGATTATTTTATTACAGTGCATGATTAAACATTGTGGTTTCAAATTATAGGAACGGTATAGCATCCAGACAATGTTAAATTCATATCCGTTTGTATTAATTCCATTTGTTTCTTTATTGTAATATTCCTGCGCGAATATTTGAATTATTCCAGACATTGATAATGTTAACGAGGAAGTGTAAGTAAAGATAATTATTTGTAAGAGATTGATCCAATGCCATTCAGAAATTTAAAGTTCATGGATAGACACTTTTAATCGAATTCCGAATATATAAGACAAATTTGACTGAAATAAACTGCAAAAAATAAACCAAAGCAAAACAGCCAACATTGGTTACACAGACTGGGATTGGAAGCTTTTAATATAATGTCATCACCCAGTACAAGATGACTGAATATTAGCTATATGCACACTATCAATATTGCAAGACAAGACATGCCAACAACAAATCGGAACAGCTGAATATATGTCTGAAAGAAAATTTGATAGCTAAATGTATGTCAGCAACTACTTGAGACAGCTAAACTGGGGGTCAGAAATAAATTCGCCGCAGTAGTAGTCAAATGTAAAAAAAAAAAAAAATCATAATCAGTAATCTATTTTCGTTGATGTGTCTATTGTATTTACTGGAGAACATTGATACAAAGAATGGGATCATTGCGAGGGAAAACTAACATCATTTCAAACATTCTAAAAAGTAGTTGTCTCTCGCTCACATTTCTAGAAAACATATCCAAATATGACGTGAAGTAACATATTTCATTTCCAGATCATGGGAAGTACGTTTTATTTCCTTACATTAAGGCTTTAATATAAGAATCCATACTACAGTAGATGAAACAATATGCTGACTGTATTTCTTTCGCAGATGAAACAATGTATCGCGTACATAAAGTTCAATTATATTTATGTATCTAGTAATAAAGGCTATGAAACACTTTCTACTATTTTTTATATTAATAATAGCTATGCTGTGTTCATTTATTGTTCAGGTTAATTTGGACAAAACATTTTATGGGTCAATCAAACTTCGTTTTCCTGATATAAATCATGTTAATGACATTAAAAAAAACATTGACAATTTGAAATCAAAAGACCAATTGTTTAATGAACACTTCAAATGTCTTGTCATGGCATGACAGATTGGGATTTATGTAAATATATCATCCTTTCTTTTATTTACAGTTCCTAGATAATGGAGTTAAAATCAGGTCAATCTCCTTCAGACATGGGTAGACTTAGCCTATTTCTGAAAACGATTATTCCAGAAACGCGTCGTGTGCACTAAATTTGATCTCTACGGTTTTTGGCTATACTGGTTTGGTTGTTTTGCTCCCAAAGATTTTTTTTTTCAAGCATTTGACTTTCTAATTTTTTGACTTTGAGTATACCTGCTGCAGGTTATTTCAGAAACGTGGCATGTGCACTAAATTAGATATCTACGGTTGGAATACTACCAACTCGTTCCGACAATTTCTGCGTTAGATATTAAAATGTTCATTTATGTATATACATAGTTATAAAAGTGAGCATCACCGTTGCATGTAAAAGGGACGACGATATTCAGACAATGACCTTCACCTTGAAATTTGAAATATATTAAAATAAATCTTTATACAGAGTCTTCAAACCAGACCCTCAACATTTTTGAATTAGTCTCATTCCTATTACTTGCTATCATAGCAAGTGGTAGCTTCGTCTCAAATGATAATTAGATACAGTATAATATTGTCATTATGTCTTTTGAGCCTGTGTCAAACCTCGACCCTCCACTTTTCGAACAGTTGACGAAGAAACATATTAATCATAAAGGTATGGGCAAATTATTTCATGTCTAACAATGATATGTCAAGTTTTCCATAGTTTTCAGAGGCGGTCGTGGTCGTGATCGTATGGTAGTTATATTTACAATTACCTTTGCAATCAGTGCCTATCATCACTAATGTTGTTACTTCGAATCCCGTTCATGGCGGGGCGTACTCGATACTATAGTATGTGATCAAGTTTGTCAGTGGCTTGAGACAGGTCGGCGGTTTTCTCCGGGTGCTCCGATTTCCCCCACCAATAAAACTGACCGCCATGATATAACTGAAATATTGTTGAAAGTGATGCTAAACACCATAAACCAAACCATAGTTTTCAATCTTTGCACAGTTATTTTGGTTAAAATGTAGACAAGTTAAAATTCTCATTGAGTGCATGACTTATGACTACATGGTAGGTCTACCTATTGAAATACATCGTCATTTAATCTATAAAATACTTAATGGTGAATATATTTATTGTGATAAAACATTAAATATGAGCTCAACTGTGCTATGATTGATAAAACAAACGGAGATACCTGTTTCCTCCAGAGCCATTTGTTTTATCTGGTTGGGTACATAACCACAATATAAGTTAGAGTTATCTATATTGAAGTATAAACATACGTTATATTAATAACAAGACAGATATCACCCATCAGTTATTGACGTTAAACATGTCTAAATCATCCCCAAATGTCAATTCTAATTTAACTAGGACATGACACAGTGTTATAATTGCACAGTTTAATCATTTACATTTCCCATTTTACATTACGTAATCACATCTTCCGCTTGACGTCTCCGTTAAATAGAAATATGATTTAAACATGTGTTATACCTATCTTTGTTTGTAGTTTATATCGTTTATTTCTACTCTAAATATAACATGATATAATTTTATATAAATATTTGATGATTATCTAACAATTATAATATACACATATCATCTCTACATGAAGTATTGAAATTAGGATAAACTTAGATTGACAGGTTTTATTAGAAATGTTAAAAAAAAAGTTGGGACCCTTTTGGAATTTGTCTACGATACCTTATTCCCCATCAAACAGGTTAAGTTGATGTCATTACTTCGAAAGTTTTACAGTCACCACCATGACTTGGTTGACCGTTATGGAATATCTGTGTCACAAATGACCACGGATATGTTCCACTTGCCGTAAACACTTCCCGGTCCTTTCCTCATTTCCTTTCATGACATATCACCAGGTTTGTAACTAGATTAACATGATGGGTGCCTCTAGTGGAGCAGGAACTGCCTACCCTTCCGGAGCACCTGAGTTCACCCCCAGTTTTTAGTGGGGTTCGTGTTACTCGATCTTTAGTTTATGTGTATGTTTTGTAGATCGTTCTTTGTCCTTTTGCTTATTTTATTTTGGCCATTATGTTGTCTGTTTTTCTTCGATATAAGGATTCTGATTACCTCCCTTTGGTATCTACAAACTCCTCTTTGAATACCACAGAAGTAATCAGCAGCCGGAAATCGAATAAGGACAGATATAGCCAATATAACTGGACAACAAGACGAGTAATGGTCGATAAAATACTACACAGAAAACTCAATATTGAGCAAGACGAACCCCACATGTTCTAGAGGTTTGTTTTATTTGATTGATTTGTGTTTAACATCAATTAGATAGTATTTAAGCTATAAATATAACATAACAAGTCTAGAAACAATGAATGATCATGGTAAATTGTGCATCCATTGGAAATCTCAAAAGGGGGATGATGAACATGACCAGACAATTTTGTCAAACAGACCGTCAATACCCACTCCTAATAAACTGCTTTTCATCAGTAGCTGTCTAATATGACTTGCACCAGACATGATCAACTAGTTTACGCGCCATCCTAGTGGGGGTGTATTTGATTCGAACGACACAAATGGAGGAGAGGGTCAGCCTAGCAGTGGAGATATTAGGTATTTTTTCTATTCCTCGAGGTTTAATCAGTGGTGTTTCCTGGTGGATTATTTAGGTATACGAACTGAACATGTATAAAAGGAGTAACAATGTTATGACTGTTGGTTTAATATAATTATTTGCACTATATTCGTGTAAACTATTCTTTTTGTCATTCTCAGTAAAGTAGTTGCGTTCGATACACGTGTTACGATGTAGGGCATCAAATGTCGGGCAGTAAGGATCTTAACCTCTTTAGAATTATTTTACAAGACGTAAAATGCTAGACTGATACTTATTACAAGGAGTATAGACATTTTCTAATGTAAATTTCAAATGAGAGTAAATAAAGAAAAAATAAAAGTACTTACGAAATCTAATATACTCTTGAATAATTTATATCTTTTCTGAAACGAGAGGAATGTGAGTCCCTTTACGTGCAACCAGAGTTAGACTTTTTATTTTCTTTTGTAGCAAGGCTTGATGACTGACTAAATGTTGGAAAGCGCAATTTTGTGGGAAAATGTATTGGATGTTATATTGTGTGGGGTAAATCAAGATGAAAACTAATGTCTATAAAACTGTTTATTTCATATTACAAGGAATCTTACAGCTACAGATATAAGATGTATCGATCATATTTGTAATGTAACTATTATTGTCTCTGTTTTTAAAAAAAAAATTAATCTTTTTCGCTAGTGGCTTTGAGTTCCAGCACCAATGTAAGGCTTAATTAAGAGAGAAATCCACACCCAGTGACCTAACGTGACATTGGTGCATGTATATTAGATATGCATCACCGTGTTTTATGATTTATTTCGCATTTTAAGTTTCATATGTTATTAATAAATAAATACACATCATTAAGTTAATATGCTTTTAATAGTGAAGTTTATATCATGAGTTCAAATGACTTTGTGACAACCAGGTGCAGAGATTTGTGTAATAACAAAGAACAATTATCTGCGTAAGAATTACAGAATATAAAAACAGGTGTTATTTTCTATACTTTAGGAGTATCAAATTAGTTACTTATTCCTTATTCTTGATTGCATGTTGAATAACTTATTCCTTGTTCAATAAATAACTGGTTACGTATTCTTTGTCCAAGATTGAATAAATAACAGGTTACTTATTCCTTACTTGAAAAATAATAAATTATTCAATATCGGATAATTGTAAATATTTACTTATTCCCGATTCGGAATATCGGAATAGCGTGTAACCAAATATGAGTTTTAAGTCATAGTTGACCATATTTCGATATAACGGGTCATTGTGTGTTCGTAGTTTTTATCATTCCTTCTTTATCTAATCAGTTGCATTCAATTTTTTGCAATATAAATGTATTTTTCCCAGTTAACTCACATATTGGTTAGATTTCACACGACAGGAAATGTATACAGTTGTAGTGCTGTGATATACCAGAAAGTTGTGTGGTTCCTTTAACTACAAGATCTTTTTAGAATGGTACAAATATTTGTCAGTGACTTGCCACAGCTCGATGATTTTCTCCGGGTCCTCCGCGGTTACCTCCACCAATAAAACTGACCGCCACGATATAACTGAAATATTGTTGAAGTGGCGTAAAAACACAATCACACAATAAACAAACAACATCAGCTATAAATAAATCGTTAAAGGGGCATTATCTGCCAAATCGTAAATTTGTGTTACCCATAAAAATATGATTGATGCCTTAATAAAATGTGTTTCTGTAACTTATAAATGTTATGAAATGTACGCGCGTCAGGGGGAAAACGAGCAACTGCTCGTGTTTTGAAATCGATCAAGAAATGGACGTCATGTTATTAATTATCGACATTGTTTACGGAGTTTGTCGAATCGTCATTAAATCAGTACAGCAATGCACTAATTTCTTATTTTTTGTGAATCTGCTTTTAGTCGGTGCTAATTACGGACAAAGAGCCATACAAGTTGGCAGTTAATAAGCGACAAAATACAAATTATTCGTTTTTACCTGTCACTAGTAGGGTCAATTGCATACGGAAAAAGCGAGGTCAAATTATTTGCTTGCAAGCAAATAAGTAATCTATGGTCATTTTCGTTCTCAAAAGGCGGAAAGTGGTTCGATAAGCTGTTTAATGTGAAATATTTACCTTTATTTCATCATTTTAAAGCTATTTACCAATTTCCAAAACATATAATTTTTTTGGTCAAAATCGTAGCTAATGCCGTTTAAATATAACCTTAATACATCGTTAGTCAACAACTTCTCATGTTTCACCGACATAACAATTAATTTTTGAAGATAAATTTAGAAATGAGTGTAGTCAGTACAACATCGAGTTCATCCAGTGATGTTGTCGTCATTCATAAAGCCATAATCTTAAAGCATATCTATTATATAGACTTAGTATTATAAACATGCAGGCAAGGTTGCATAAAACATATGTCAGCCATGTTGAACAATACCCCCATGTATAATCATGGAGATAAAAATTAATATAGACAATTACTGTACTAAGACTACAGCAGGATCAAACGAATTAACATGAGATTTATATGTTTATAATGCTGGATAGAAGAAACTTACGAGACAATGAACGAGATTACACGAATTATTGCGTAACGAGCACCTGACAAAGACATTCCTATGTACAAGTTATTACGTAACGGGCACCTGACAAGAACATGCTTCTGTACAAATTTAGTTCTTAATTATTACAAGAGTCGGTAGGCTTTGATAGTAAATGAGTTTGATATTGTATGTAATTTTGAATTATATTTTCATTATAAATACACTGTATCTCAAGTGCTCTCTCTAAAAAAACATCTTTATTTATATTGTTAAATATAAATCGGACTCTATATATCGTACGCACTAAACGTACTTAATTAAATGCACTAAAATGTGGCTGTGTTCTCTCAGATAAAACGTTTAACTGATTGAATGTTCACTACTCATAAACCAAATATGACATGCTATCTGTTTTTGTGTCTGAATACATTTTTTAAACCGTTTATTTCGTCTACTTTGTTTAACACCAAACGATCAAATATTATGTGTGAAATGATTAGTCAAAGACGATTTATCTTTTTATCTGTAGATTTACGATATTTCTGAACTTGTTAAATATGATGATGAATCTGTGAGTAATTAACAGCTGATAGTTTATAGACTGTCAGAATACCGTCATAGCTTAAGCTGTATTAAACTGTCAGAACATCGTTACAGTAAGAAGCATTAGGTTAGATGCTAATTACTTCTCCCACAAGTAATCATTTCTTTTGACACAAAACGATTATAGGAATATTCTATACATACACGATTTATATTTGTTTCATTCCAAAGGAGTTTTCTGTCGAAATTTCAACAAACACGATATCCTATTATTGATAAATTTATGAAATAGAATGAAAAGTGAAAAAGATCAAATATCAAAATCGTACAACTAGCATACAAATACATGACCGCTCACTTTCCTGGCTTGGTACAATAAATAAAATGCCGGGAAAATAATCTTAAACAATATATTTCAGTCTAAAATGAATTTTGCAATTGCACATTCATGAGTGGCATATCAACACGATAGAGCTGCCTTTTAAGATCAGTATTAAATATACACATTCATTCTATAAGTTGAATACTGTTTAGCGTACAGAGAGCTATAACTACATAAAATAGCTTTCTATCAACATTAAATTGTTCTCCCTCAAGCATATATTTAGATACAGTAAACAAAGCATTCCAACTGTGCGTAACTTAGCGCATAAAATAACTATAATACTTATCATTTTATGATAGACAGACGTATTCATCATTGTCTTGGGCGTACAGTAGAACAAATAGATGGAGCTAATAGTAGTTGATCACAAGAAAAAACAGAAAGAAGATTTTTGTTCTCACTGGTACTGGCTAACAGACGTTGATGAATTATACACAATGTATACATATCAACCTCAAAACTGGTGGTTATGTACTACATCACTTCTTTAACAAAACACCATACATAAGGTCATTAAAGACAAATATAGTCAATCCTGTATTAAGAGATCCCCTTTGGGAGAAAGAAAAAAATGGTCTTAAAAGAGGCTCAATTCGTATGAAATGTTTTATGACAGGACAAGACAAAGGTGGCATTTTAATACAGGTGACTGCTTTAATAGAGGTGACCGCATGGGCAGGTTTGACTATTGATTTCAATTAGTTTAACATATGTAATATGGATGTATGTTGTTGATAACACTGCTATGCTACAACTTTCGTCTGTGTTAACTGTTATGTGAGCTCTGCAATATGGCGAAGCGTCACACAATTTCCCCCATGTACCTATATTTGAGGAAATTCATAGCTGTGTCCACAATATTTCCCTTTGAATATAATTTGGTCACTATATTTCAGAAATGTACTACATCACCGACTATACGTTTCCTTTACAGCTTCAGTGTTTTAAAGGAAATATTACTAAATATTGTATAATTAAACATGTGATTTTGAAATTATAGGTCATAGTCTTGGTTCATCATTGTGAAATGGTAGAGGATGGGCAATGCAATAAAGACCAAAACAAAAAACAAACCAAAAGAGAAATGAAGGAACTTAATGAGAAATCAGATAATTTTTAATATTTGTCATTAGAATGCTAGAATTACAATTGTAAAGAGAACAGCAACTAATGTCACACTCAGGTAATACTGAGACAGATGTACTAACTCAGTCAGTATAATATCAGTATCGTTGTCGTACAATCCTTGTCTTAAAGAAAAGTATGTTATAATAATTGCGAATAAAATGTAATAAGTCTAGAGATCTGTTATTGCCTTGCTTAGATTTTGTTTGAACACAAAACAGGTTTGTAAATATATAGCTGGATGAACATACTTTCATCCAGGTCATCCATATTTTAACAATGTCCCCTTTTTTCTTTGTTTCTATTATTGATCTAAAATGTCACTACAGAATGTCCTTCACTTCAGTTTACAATGCCACCTTCAAGTCCTTTCATTTATTATTAAATCACCATACATACATTATGTATTTTCCTTTACCAGGATACAATAGCTCAATAAAGCATTCCAATATTCATAAACTTCACTGAGAGCTGTATGTCATTTTCTTCCTTTACATCATAAATTGCAATTATTTCTTGTGTTTGGTGTATTAAATCATTCTGACACCGACATTAGTTTGCTTCGTTGCTCCTAGATTAAAGTCATCATGATCTGGTTGATCGTTACAAAATATCCATAACTCAAATGACAATGGATCTTTTCATTTTTACGTAGATTTTTTTTCTTTTCCTTTATCATCGACCAAGCTTTTATCGGACTTGACTATATATGAATAAGATGGCGGTGTGTTATAAGAAGCAGGACATCCGGTTGTTTGTGGGGTCAATGAAGCTTTCTGTGTTGTGTTCTTGTTATAAGAAGCAGGATATCCGGTTGTTTGTGGGGTCAATGAAGCTTTCTGTGTTGTGTTCTTGTGCTTTGTTTGTCTTCGTCACATGCCCTGTGTGCACAATGTTGCCAATGTCTCTAGATTGTCCATTCTTGATTCCCCCTTCGGTTTTCTCTCACGTTTATTTGCCAATGTCTCTGGATTGTCCATTCTTGATTGCCCCTTCGGTTTTCTCTCACGTTTATTTGTTAAATTTGGCTTATATTTGATTTGTTATTGCACATATATTTAGTTTGTCCTATCTTTATATAATCCCTGTGTAGACTAGGCATTGGTTTAACGTAGTAGCTTTTTTAAATCATCAAGCAAAATTATTTTTTTAATAAGATAAATTTATCACTTGTAAGTATTTCATGTTTTAAGCTAGCAGTCTAAACACATTGATTCTTATATAGACCAGAAACATATATATTACGTAAAGCTTGACCTAATTGAAAGTGCCATTATTACCATCAACAATAACTCTTTGTCAAACTATATATATGTTAGATCAATACAGTTATTGTTAACATCAGTATCCACTTAATCAAATGCATTTCGATGGTTTTAAGAGCATCTGGTACTTTGCTTACAAGGTTAAAGCGAGATAACTCTAATTCAAAATAAAGGCATTCTGACTTCACATCAAATTGTCGTTATTTAAATCCTCAATTCGATTTCAGGACCAATATGTATCATTTGTCGATTGAATGCAATGGTAATTTACCGATACCAATGTATCCGATATTGTCTATTATCATATGCAAAGATATAAAATTTCCGAAAATTCCAAACACCTCATTCATGAGACAATTATTGTTGACAATGGACAGCTTTGACGTTTATTTGCACTCACATTTACAGTCAGTGATTCAGTACGGGTTGAATGTATTGGACAGAATATCGAAATAAATTCAAAGGACCAATAAGTGTCTTACTTATTTTTTGTTTTGTTTAAGTTGTACTGGTGTAGATCATGATGCATGATCATATTTTAGTATGCCAACAGACCATAATAGAAATGTACACGTGTCGCTTGTAATGTTTGGGCGTAGTTTGGTATTCCGAGAGACATTAATGATAATGTATGACAATCGTTTAAAAATTTAGGTACAATTACTTAATAAAATGAACTTTTAAAACAAATGATAGAAAATTGCCTGACATAATACCAGTTTTAAAAACAATAAAATATCATATTAAAGGACTGCTATACCACAAACATCCATACAAATAAAATGAGACAGAAAATTAGTATAAAACCTACACCTTAATGATCACGACCGTATGGGTTAAAACTGAGGTAAAGTAACAGACTCTACAATAAGCTAAAATGAATAATTACACCTTATATAAGAATGCTGGATTCTGATTGGTTAATAGCCGTGATATTTTTTACAAATTCGGGCCTTGCATTGTGAATTTGCAGAATTTTTACTTCATGGAGGTGTACATGTATTTGCATAAGATTTAACTTTTATTCATGGTATTTGCAAAATCGTATTTGCCGTTTTTACCCTTCACCGAGACGCTTGTAACAAAATTTGTTAAACGTTATCAGTTGTGCGTTTTATGTAACAAACGTGTTTGCCGTTTTTACCCTTCACCGAGACACTTGTAACAAAATTTGTAAAACGTTATCAGTTGTGCGTTTTATGTAACATCATTCGGTAGAATTAAACATATACATCATGCTCGGTCCTGAAAACGACAAACAAAAGGTATTATTTAATTAGCCAGTGTTCTAAATAATATTCGGTGTAATTAAACAGATATATCATGTTTGGGAGGGGTATTTACGAAAAATACCAGTCTTGAGACTAAATTTCCCTCGCCATTCGGCTCGGGAAATTGTTCGTCTCTCGACTGGTATTTTTCGCAAATACCCCCTCCCAAACATGATATATCTGTATACTATACATTTGTACTCTTATACCAAACAAATAAATTGGCAAATAAACAATCCATGCTCCCAACTAGGATCCACACTCTAAGCAGGCTCCAAACTCCAAGACAGGATCTAAACTCAAGCCAAAATCCGAACTGTAAGCATGATCCTAAGTCTAGTCAGGATCCGAACGCCAGCCAGGATCCGAACTATAACCAGGATCCAAACTCCAACCAGTTATTTTAAAAAGAACAATATTTACTTTTCAGTGCATGATGCGATTCTTAACGATATCGACATTCGTTCGATTAGAAATTTGCATTGAACCCACCCCAAATTGATATAGGTTGTCCAGTATTCATCCAGTATACTACGACTATTTCAATCCCGATAGGAACCGATGTCAACAATTCCTCGGTTCAAATAGTTTGCTATTTTAAGCTGTTATATTCAGTTCTATCGAATTAATGGCGTCATTTTCTCCCTGACAAACAACTAATATTAATAATGGTTATATAAGTACGTAAATCCGATTTATTACTTTTCTACAGCAAATATTTACAATTACACAGTTTACATGTTAATGAAGAATGCACATATAGCACCACCCGAAGTTACACAATTCAAATTTATAATTTGAAAATCATAAGCATACTATTGGTTAATTGGTTTCTGACAGCGATAATATAAGTCAGTATGCTGTTCTATAATCTATAGCATTTAACAACTTATATTTACGACATGCGATCGAAACACAGATAAAGATACCATTGTTAACATGTCAAAGAGGGGAAATTAAACAGTAATTTCCTTCAACGACTTACTGACAATAGGCTGGGATAAAAACAGGAAAATAAGTCTGGTATAATCATATAATCTTGCACTACATCAACTGTATTGTAGACTCTACTACATCTTAAAATCAATGGCATCACATCATCACATCATTAATTCTGTCAGATATACTCATGTATGTTACATTGTAATATATACAAACATATTTCAAACTGGTAGAACTGGTAGGAGTGCTAATTATATGACAGTATATCGCATGTTTGACCTGTTCGTGTAAGCATTCTCACTATTTAATTTTCATTTTTGAGGTCTATTGAAATATGAGAGGAGATTAGTACTAATAGAACTAGCTTAACCCCTCCATGTTTTCTTAAAGTACATTTACCCAGCCAGGACAGTGAGCGGTCATGTATTTGTGTATTAACTTAAACTACATTCACCCAACAAGGACAGTGAGCGGTCATGTATTTGTGTATTAACTTAAATTACATTTACCCAGCCAGGACAGTGAGCGATCATGTATTTGTGTATTAACTTAAAGTACATTTACCAAGCAGGGACAGTGAGTGGTCATGTATTTGTGTATTAACTTAAACTATATTTACCCAGCCAGGACAGTGAGCGGTCATGTATTTGTGTATTAACTTAAACTACATTTACCCAGCCAGGACAGTGAGCGGTCATGTATTTGTGTATTAACTTAAACTATATTTACCCAGCCAGGACAGTGAGCGGTCATGTATTTGTGTATTAACTTAAACTACATTTATCCAACAAGGACAGTGAGCGGTCATGTATTTGTGTATTAACTTAAATTACATTTACCCAGCCAGGACAGTGAGCGGTCATGTATTTGTGTATTAACTTAAAGTACATTTACCAAGCAGGGACAGTGAGTGGTCATGTATTTGTGTATTAACTTAAACTATATTTACCCAGCCAGGCCAGTGAGCGGTCATGTATTTGTGTAATAACTTAAAGTACATCTACCCAGCCAGGACAGTGAGCGGTCATATATTTATGCATTAACGGTGTCAATATTTGCCTCTATATGATTTTTTGCAAACGGATTTTGGATCTGCTCCAACAGTGGGGTACTTTTTTTAATTATATTTTCACTTTTTTTCATGTTGTCTTCCAGAAATGTTAGACACCAAAAGTACATCATCTTTTGAAATAGAACATGCTTATTATTTTAAGAAGTTCATGTATATTAGTTTGAGGACAATATCTGTTTCACATGCAATCGACTAATTATTGAGTACGGGTATTAGTTGCAAGTATTTGTAAATTGAACGTCTGTTAAATAGGTTTTACAGAGGATAATTAGGAACACTACTTATAATGTAGACTTTTCTTATTAAGTATGGCCAATAGTATATTCACTGTACGGCTCGCTCTTAGGAGCATTAAAGAAAATACGTTAAGATTTTAAGACTCTACTCCGTAGGAAGATAAGCCGATTCTAATATGCTCTACTTTATAATTGAAACCAATTTAGATAACTCCGGGGTAGAACAATTAGGATCTAATTTTAACTTAATTTTATGGCAAATTCCTTTTTAAATACAAAATCCTGATTCATAGCATATCCCTGATGTTAGACGTATGTCTTTTTAACATGTAATATACCAATTACAGAGATAAGAGTACAAGGTGAATTATGATTAAAAAGTTTAAACAGGGATGATCAACGATTCCAAATATGAACACAACGAACGGTTACCTGTGACCTCAACTCATGGAACATATGAAAGGTCGCGAAATAGGACGTTAGTGATCCAGATTCTGATTTGGACAGGTTTAAAAACGTAGCGGGGTTAAACTGGTTAATGGGATCTCAGCCCCCTCTCCCACTGCAATACATATCACAACCCCCTCTCCCACTACAATACATATCACGGTGTATATTCATAACGACTCCTTTCCGATTAAATCGGCGTTCTTGCCTCCTTTCCGAATCAGGAAACGCTTCCATTTCGACTTTTCATTTATTTTCACAACAGACGGCGAGTACGTTTTGTCAATTTATCTTTTAATTGCCATATTTAGTGACTGAAAACATAGATGACTGAACACAATATACATACAAGAAATTGAAATAAGATCCTACGTGATCTCACTGGGCGATGATGATTTTATTTTCAGCGCACAAAAAATATTTGCTACATATCTACGCAACACCAAGAAGGAAAATTTCAAAAACGTGATGTTTCTCGAGTAACATGTCTATCAAAACCAATTACACAACAATTTTAAGACAATAACAGTTCCATTGAAATAGATATTAGGTTTATATCAAAGTGTGCATGTACATAAAGTGCGATTATTGTAAAACAAGTATAGAACGCCCCCTTTCAGAACATGGAAAGGATTCTTTTCAGATAACAATTCATTGTTCGACTTACATACGATTTCATGGATTTACAACATTTCAGTGTGTGGATTTAGAAAAAAAAATTATTTTGATTTTTGGTGTTTTAACGCCACTTTCAACAATATTTTAGCTATATCATGGCGATCAGTTTTAGTGGTGGAGGAAGGCGGAGTACCCGGAGAGAACCACCGACCATGGGCAAGTAGGTGGTAAACTTTATCATTTGCGACTGCGAGTCGAGTGCACCCTTTTTAGCTCACCTGGCCAAAGACCATGTGAGCTTTTGCCATCACTTGGCGTCCATCGTCCATCACATTTATATCTTTTCCTCAGAAACCACTGGGCCAATTGCAAACCAGCACTACTCCATGGGCTATTGTAAATTGAAAATCTATAATTTGGGGGGTTCACAGGAGTTGTTGTTTGTGTATTTGTTGTTGAATCTCTTGATTCTGTTGATTCATTCTGGTCTATTAACAATTTCACTCTTTTAGGAGGGTGTAACCAAAGTCCTTTTTTCTTCCGCTTCATGTTTAATCAGTTCTAAAATGAGACAGAAATCAATC
>MJUT01057528.1:200912-218186 GCA_002080005.1 Gigantidas platifrons
CGTTTCCTGATTCGGAAAGGAGGCAAGAACGCCGATTTAATCGGAAAAGAGTCGTTATGAATATACACCGTGCATATACTAGCATAGAAATAAACACGATAAAAACAACCTGCACAGATTCTTTGTCATTCAAAAAGACCAAATGAATGTATACTGTTAATTAAACCTCTATTTGATATGTTTTATAGAACAGGTTTGATAAACATGTGTACTTTTAGTATTTATTATTACCCTAGTATATTCAGTGACTAGTTTGAGTCCTACGATATATGATATTGTCCCGTTTTCAGTTTTGTTGTATGATATTGTCCTGTTTTCAATTTTGTTGTAGGACCTTGTAGCTTTGGTAATTGTTCACCTATACATACTTAACTATATAACTTTTCCTTATAGAGAATACTATGTTTGATGATGGAACACTATAAATGATGGATGTAATACTATGCATGATGGATGGCATCGGCTTTGATCGTCTTTAATTATAACAGTCTAAGACATTCATGGAACACCAGTCTAAGATGTCTGTCTAGACGGTATTGTCATTAAATTATTACCAGGCGCAATTGTAACCCTTGCACTGTGTTTAGTAGAAAAATATTTCCTTTGATGAATAGAGTGTTTGATGTTAAAGAGGCTTTTTTAAAACATTTCCAAAGTCAGATTCTGTTGCCAGCTAATCAACGTCAAATAACCTTATCAGTAGAATGTCATGGATAATGCACACTAAGGTATTGGGGATGTTTTCGGTCAGACCAATCATATTTGCAACAGCTATTATGTAACAAAGATCAAACCGGAAGACCATTTATAGAAGAAAGTAAAATTGTTATTAATTTCACATATGATTTATATGTTATGTATATATAACGACACCATATAAGCACTGAACACTTTGTGTCTACAGTTCTATTGTACTGCCGTTTAATATCAAATTATCAAGAGTGAAAGGTTGACATTCCTTTATATCGGTTAAACCCCGCCACACATTTGTACCTGTCCCAATCAAGGACATGTGATGCTTTCGCCAGAAGTCGTAATCTTCTGCTATTTTTTAGATATTTTGAGATGTGATTTTGTTGTTTGCTTTGCTTTTGCTACCGTCATATTTAACCATCATTGTTTAAAGTATCTTTTGTTACCGTCATATTTAACAATCATTGTTTAAAGAATTTTTTCATATTAACATTTTTATTAGATCCCATACAAGTTAATCGATCATGTAGATCATATTGCTGACTAAATATTATTACCGACGTTTATAGCACAATCCACAGAACAAATATGCAGGAGTGGTTTCATAAATATTTATTTTGGTAAAAAAAAAAAAATGTCAACAGGATACCATATCATAGAATAATAAAGCTGCTTACTTCAATATCATTCATGAAACAAAGATAGGAGACAACGGAAGCAGAATACTCGTATCCGAAACTATGTATTAATAAATAAATTATAACAACAATATAGATACAAAGGTTAAACAATACTAAGGAATTAAGTGTACTATAATTTTGTTTAGTATTAATCAGAGGCACGTTTACCATGTTATTATGGATTATGGTTAATGTTATGGCGCTTAACACGACTTTCAGCATTATTTGAGTTATGTCGTGGCTGTCAATTTTAGGATTCGAACTCATAACGTTAGTGGTGATAGGCACTGATTGAATAGGTAGTTGTAAATCCAACTAACATACGATAACGGCCACTACAGTCCCTGTCAAGTTATTAAAGAAACATCACCACCATTTTACCAGGGTTGTAAAGCTAGGCCAGTAAACTTGATATTATAACCCCTTTAGAATCGTCCTTTAACTCCCCACGTAGGAACCCCATCAATAATGAATTTATTACGAAAATAAGTTAGTAGAAAATATTTTACTCAAAAAGGACTGTAACCTTTATATATAAGTACAATTGTCACGAAAGACTAAATTGTTTCTACATACAGTGCATGGTATGTTTACAACAGCTATATCTTATTATCTGACTATCTCCCAGAATATGTAAATACACAGACAATACAATTAGGTTAACAACATAATATCTCACATGTACTTTTCCAATAAAAGCAGCAGTTTGATCTATTCGTGCTAGAGATATTAATTGTATTTTCATTGAAATGTATTTTTATATTTTTAATTCATTCCATGGATTCTACCAACTAAGCTATTGAAAAGTGACAACAATAGTAATGAAGTGTAACCATAGCCCAGTCAATCTACGGTTTTACCTCAAACTAATTGAATCAGACTCATACAGTACATGTAAAATATATTAAAAATGAAAGACCTGCCAGCTTCTTAGTGTATAATGGTTGTGTAGCAAATTCTGCAACAAGTATAATCGATTTAGTCAAAACAAAAAATACCAATGTTTGTCCAGATGATGAGGTTTGATATTGTCAATATATATGTCCAATCGGTGGCGTTACAATATTCATTTAACTAACGGCATATACACTGCACAATTATTTTCAGCCGAGAGCGTTAAAGCTACCAATCTATGTCCAGCCGATGTCTTAGAAACTACCAAGCTATGTCCAGCCAAGGTTGTAGAAACTACCAAGCTATGTCCAGCCAAAGTCGTAGAAACTACCAAGCTATGTCCAGCCAAAGTCGTAGAAACTACCAAGCTATGTCCAGCCAAGGTCGTAGAAACTACGAAGTTATGTGTAGACGATAGCAATAACACTATCAGTAAATGTACAACCGATGTCGTTAAAACCTGCCAATAAATATCCAGTCTATGTCATTAAAGACTATCGTTATATATCTACCATTCGTAAACTACCAGTTTATGTCTAGCTAATGTTTTTAATAACTACAAATTTATATTAACCATATATTGTTAAAACCTACCAAAATATGTGCAGCAAATGTCACAAGAACTGCAAATTTCAAGTCATATCTGGTATATCGATTTATGGAAATACAAGGAAATACCAAATGGGCGAAACAAAATACAATAATTGAACAGGGAAAGTGCTCAGCATTTTAGTTGGTGTGATATGCGCAATTGTATTTACATTAGCATTATGTTGATAAAATAAATGAGAATATAGTCATTGTGAATAATATAAAGCACAAGTATAATTAAAGCAGCTTACAGATACCAAAGGTATATTCAGAATCCCCAATTCGAAAAAGATCGAGAATACAATAGACAACGGAAACGGGACGAAAGAGCAAACAAGGATCTACTGAAGATTGATCAACGTGAACACCACAGACAACCGGGGATGAAATCAGGTGCTCCGTAAGGGTAGTACTTCCTGTACCCGTGGTGTTACTCTTGTTACAAACACGGTGATAAGTGATATGTGAAGAAAGGACTGTATTGTGATTACATTTTATTATTCGTCAATTTAATTGGTGATTCTATATATAATAGGTAATTTCCAGAAAAGTCCATGTAGCATTGACAGAAGATAAAAACAATCAAAGAGAATTTTATATAATATGGACAACAAGGAAAACAAAAAAAGATAAAGAAGAGTATTTACTTTTACAACATACATGATTTATCAACTGTTCTTTAAAGATGAATACTGTGGCTATAGCAAACATCAATTCTTCAAATATTTCCGAATTCACATGGATTACAATTTCAAGTATTATTCATTTAATTTTCGACACATTCGCTTTGTCATTTATCAAACTATCACCGTTATTTGAAATGCTTTTCTTAAGGAAATATGCAAAGATGCCATAGCTTAGAAGAAATTCATCTTTTACTTGTTACATAACATCTATAATATACAAATAATCAAATTTATCTTAAGAATCCTTAGACGATTCCCACGAACTTCAAGTGCAGGAAGTATAAATAAAATATGAGACATTTGTTCCCTACCACTATATTAAAATTCGTATTACAAAGCAGAGTATTGATTCTGAGAACGCTACATAAAACATGTAATCAGATCCAGCAAACTTTGTTAACAGAACATCAAATAAATATTCATCTATAATACGACCTTTTATTAAAAGCATTTGTTCTGAAGTTGTCTGTTGATCTGACCAGTGTGATAATCTGTGTTGAAATCAGCTTTTATGATATCATCTAAAGAAAATGTCTTGACATTTGTTCCATTATTTGAACACGTTGAATGCTGAATGTCATGCCTGTACATACAAGTTAAAAAGACACAAAACAAACACAATGATGCGGGGGTATCAAGACTAAAATTTAAAATATTTCCTTTGAAATGTTTTAATCAGTTCATTTCAAAATATTTATCGTTCTTTCATCTACCTAAATGTACTCACCGTGAAAGGTTATGCTTTAACATGGTTGTAAGGAGATACAAATACAATAAAGAAAGGGCAATAGCACCATAAAATCAGACTTATAATAATTCCTTTCTGATGTGTGAAAATACGGAAAAACACAATGTGTGATACCTATATGATATGATATTAATATTATGTCAGTATTGCATTGTCTCTCCTTCTTTCGATTTGCGGATTCTGATTATAATTTTTGAATCTTCAAACGTTTTAAAAATTATTGATGGGTAAAAATGAATATGGACGATAATGAAGATAATAGACTATCCAATATTACACTTCGACATAAATAAATATGTTGTTTGCTTAAACTTTCTGTACTTTTGGTGTATTGACTGGTAATGTTGATATAGGTCCAGTTATTTGTTTACAAGACTACTGATTAGGAATTGTAATCTGATATCCAAAATAGCAAACAACGCATTTACGACAGGGCATAATAGAAAAGAACCAGCTTATTAATAACTTTCAGTTTTTGTTATATTCTGGGGAGCCGCGATTGTTGAAATTATGTTCAACATGCGGTTTTAAACATGGGATTGTAAACCCTAATGCATATTACAATTTAATGTTCATGTATTGTTTTCATTAATGATAGGAACATCACTACTGTAAACATCAACATTTAAATGTTTTGTTCCTCCTAGACCAGTCTGATATGTCAGTGTCTTTATTCATTGACCACACTACAGTGTTATTTATTAGTGACCATTTATACTCTATTGAATCTACCGTTTAGTCGTGTTAGAGAAATTCCTTCGTATTGTTTAATAAACATTACCTTTACCTTTTTTATTATAGATAAAAAATTAATTATTATTTGTTTTTGTTTTAAACTACAAGGAACCGAAGCACTGTGGAAGATGTCAAGGTTTTGGGTTGCTTTTTAATGATAGTATTGATACTGTATTAAGTAGTAACTCATGGTCCAATAATAACATTAGACATAATCTCTCCCAAAGAACGCAATCAAGGGCCATTAATCGACAAAACCTTATATGATACGCGTCCTTGTGGCTTATTTGATTTACGATTTAAACCTGAAGAACAATACACGAACTCTGTTAATTAACCAGTAGGCTTACAGCGTTTTATATGTTTTTCATGATAAACGTATTTGTTTTTCGATTGTTCTCATGGCTTGATGCGGTTTGATTTTAAGTAATATAATACGGTGACGTGAAATAGTGCATCCAAACCTATAGTAGTAATAGAAATCACGTATATTTACATGGGATTAAACGTCTGACATCTATGTCTTTGACGCTTGACATATTTACCTGGTACTGAACCGGCGACATGCATAAATGTGATAATTGACATATTTACATGGAATTGGAGGTCTAACATATATGAAGTTTGACATATTTATCTTGGATTGGACGTCTCACATATATGATGCTTGACATATTTACCTGGGATTGGTCGTCTGACATATGTGATGATTGACATATTTACCTGGGATTGGAGGTCTGACATATGATGTTTGACATATTTACCTGGAATTGGATGTTTGACATATATGATGCTTGACATATTTACCTGGGATGGACGTATAGCATAAATGAATTTGATGATTCACATATTTATCTGGGATTGGAGGTCTGACATATATGATGCTTGACATATTTACCTGGGATGGACGTATAATATAAATGAATTTGATGCTTGACATATTTACCGGGGATGGACGTATAATATAAATGAATTTGATGCATGACATATTTACCTGGGATTGAAGGTCTGCCATATATGATGCTTGACATGATTACCTGCGATTTGACGTCTGACATATATGATGCATGGCATATTTACCTGGGATTGAAGGTTTTACAGATATGAATGTAATGCTTGGTGGGTTTGTCTGGGATTATGCGATTAATTGTTGACAATGGAGTAACTGAGTAAAACATAATTATGGTTCGTATGGAAATATAATGAAACATTACGTTTTCAGTTGTTACAGAAATCTACGTTACTATTAGTTTTTTTATCATTTAAATGTTCGTTTGATTTCCCTCTCCCATATTGTACGGATACCTTATTAGGAATATCAAGAAGAGTATGAAGATACCAAAGGGGGTAATCAGAATCCGTAAATCGAAGAAGAACAGAAAAAGCAATGACCTAAAGAAAAAGGACAAAAGGACATACAACGATCTACAAAACATACATATAAATCTAAAGATCGGGTAACACGAACACCACTAAAACCAGGGGTGAACTTAGATGCCCCGGAAGGGTAAGAAGTTCCTGCTTCACTAGTTGCACCCGTCGTGTTACAAACGCAGTGATAAGTCCTCAATGTTCTTGTATCTTTGTTACACAATTTACTCCATGCTATCTGCTATTGTCAAATAAATTAAACATTGACTCCATCAAATGTAATTCAACACAATGAACCTTTATAATGGGTTCCGTTAAACTGAAGTGAAACACGACGTATAATAAGACCTCCATTTTGTTAATAATAAAACGTTTATTCCATATTCTGTACCATCATAGAAGAAACAATACCCACTTGGCATAAAATATCAAAATTAAAATGACAAAGTGCATTTCCTTTTACAAACGATTGATATTTTACATGCAATTTCTCTATTATTAAATTATTAAATTACAAAATGATATTATTAATAAATTACAACATGGTAGTAAAACTACACGTTTAATTTCATAGTTTGGTTTATGGTTAGATAATATATCGTGATGAATTCCCACAATTTCAACATATGAAACAATTATTGTCTGTATTTTCTTCTTATTTTACATAATTTATTATTTTGTTGTGGAACATATACTACAATCTGTACACTTTAATAAGGTATTAGATCGTCCTGTCAGATGAACAACTGATAAAGGTTAATAAGAAATTTGAGAAAACAAGGCGAACATTACACTCATTGCAGTGAACTAGAAATACTTGATTTGTACACTACCTCGGATAGAAATACTATTATCAACTAAAACAAAGAGAACTAAAATCTCCCAGAATACAAAGAGATAACTACAGTCATTAACTACAGCTGATGTGACTACACCCGTCAATTTTAGCAGATACAACCACCCTAATCTACTATCACATATACACTACTATAAACTACAGATAGAACTACAATTATCAACTACACCAGATAGCAGTATACTCAAAAAGGGGTACTGGATTGTCATGCAAAATCAACAGGTAGAACTAAAATGACAAGTAGAACAGTAGTAAACCTCGTTGTATCCAAGTCGAAGAAACCGATGAAGACACATTGTTAATTCCAGATACGAAAACAAGACAAATGCGATTTATTGTTAAAACCTAATTTAGCATTTTACATGTCCATGAATAGTATTAACATTTAATATTATATAACACATTATCTATTTGCAAGCCTTTAAAATTCTCCACATCATTGTGAACTTCCCTGTTATATGTAGCAGCATCCCTTGCATGTGGAGTATATATATTTCTCAATTGATACAGTAATCTAGAGATTGCGTCTTCTATAAAGGTGTCATTAATATATGGTATATGTTTACATGGAAGCTACTTAACCAACGGTTCTTAGTTGTAAAGCAGATGTCATCATTTCACAAAGTGTTACGGTCACCATCAGGACTTGGTTGACTGCTACGTCATATCTATGTCATATATAACCACGGACATATTTCGTTTGTAGTAGTCACAACCCACCCTTCTTTCCTTTTATCACATTTATTTATATACATGAGTATTACCAGCGCAGGAATTGCTTACCTTTACGAGACACACGATGATCACCTCCATACGTAGTTGTGTTCGTATTGCTGGATCTTTACATTTTTCTGTGTAATGTTTTGTTTCTTTTTCTGATGACTGTCGTATTGCTGGATCTTTACATTTTTCTGTGTAATGTTTTGTTTCTTTTTCTGATGACTGTCGTATTGCTGGATCTTTACATTTTTCTGTGTAATGTTTTGTTTCTTTTTCTGATGACTGTCGTGTTGCTGGACCTTTACATTTTTCTGTGTAGTGTTTTTTCTTAAGATGACTGTCGTATTTCTGGATCTTTACATTTTTCTGTGTAAGTGTTTTGTTTCTTTTTATGATGACTGTTGTATTGTCGGGCTTTCGAATAACGGTTTATGATCCCTTGTTCCGATATCTTCAAACTTTGCTTAATCCGTTATTATTTCAACAAAGCTCACTTTATATGACTATTCTGTTTTTGTTTACCTATGAAGTACACTTTTCTGGAGTGAAAATGTTATATGTCTGTTCGAAGTAGTATTTCACGACTAAATGAATTATCTTTAGTATTTGTGAGAATTAAAACAATCCGTTTGCATAGCCATTCCTGTGCTTTTTCAACTACAAATGCCATTTTTTTTCTGTCAATAATGCAATTTAGAGCAAATCGAAGCAGCAATCAAGAGTAGACACTCAATAGACACATGCAACATTGAATACAAGACGCAGACGAAAGACAAACAAAACAAAACACAGAAAACTAAAAACGGTGAGCAGCACGGACCTCATGTGATACTGTTGACGTTAAACAACTATCGATCAAGCAAATGTTATATGATTTCTGAGTTTTATTGATTGTTTTCTTTGTAAACGTTTGTCTTTTCAGACTTCTTCTGTGATCCGGCATGGTTGCTATCATATTTTTATTTATTTTCGATCTTTGTATAATTACCAGAAACATAATATAACACAAAGAGTATTCTGTACAACTGTGTTATGTAAATTTAATTTCTATATTTGTCTAGTCAAGGTTAAGCACAGCTTTCTGTCATTTTAATATTCAAGAGAAAGGAGCCATATCTGCATACAAACATATCTTTGTTGGTTTATTAGAAACTACACGCCAGGTACATTATAATCAATTAGGATCCAGAAGTTCCGTTTGCCCTACATTATGCTGTACCCTAATGTCGGCCAATCAGCTGACCAAATTCATTTCATAAACAAGGCTGCTTTCACATAAACCCAGTGGGCAAATCACATGATATTATTGCGTCACATAATCCTCCGAAGTTTGTATTAGATTTCTAACTACCGGTACATTCTACGAGAGTTACAAGAGGTTCCAACAGGAAAACCTCTCAGAGCCATCGGCTGTTGGCAATCCTCTTTAAGCAAATGAAAAATTAAATTAAGAGACTTCAAGATATATTCATTATAGACATTAATATAATGGGGAAAAATCCCACGCTGTCAGAACAGTTCCAAATTACAATAGGAAAATCACACAAATAAATGATCGCTCACTTTCCTAGCTTTGTACAGACGGGTCAATTAAAATGTGACGGGAAATAACATTGACGTATTAATTCGAGAAAGCATATGTGTGCGAATGGAACAACATGTCCTGCTGTAGAAAGTTTAAACAGTTATGGTCATCAATTCACTAATATCAGCAAAACAATCACCTCTCACCTTAACTCAACTCACTCAACATAAAAAAAAAGACAACGACATGTGACGTTGGAAATTCAGGTCCTGGATTGGAATAGGTTCAAAAATGTTGTGGAGTTTCCGATTATGGGATCCCAATCCTCTCCTCTTGATCTCCAAAGGCAATCAATTTCAATTATCTGTATATTGTTTGTATTTGTAAATGACTATGGTTTTATGCAAGGATAGGTATCGGAACCAATCAAAGAAGACGTTATATAGCAAAAGAAACGAAATTCCGTAAGATAACGTTTGATCCTTGTGACTTTTGCTTAAAAAACAGCACTTAGTGTATGATATGTGTTATAACATTTAAAATTCTACACTAATGGTGATATCGGAGACTTGTGTTGAGACAGGGACTGTTACAAAGTAAAACATTTATAACAATTACATATAATATTACACTACGAGTATCGAAAGACTCATTCAAGTTCTTCCATATCATATATATATATATATATATATATATATAGACCTACATGTATATATAATGTTCCCCTATAATATTAAATACCAGTCTTTCTATTTATTGCGCTATCTATTTTATATATAGCTAATTTAAACAGATTATAAACGTTTCATATAAATGCATTTACTTAATATTGAACTTACCTTATCAATTATCTCTACATCTATAAGGACGGTAAAAGTCACACAGTAAAAACTTATTTCTTCATAACATTATTCCATAGTTGACATTCCACTCTGTAAAAATCAATTCTCTAGTTAAATCATAGTTATAAGCTCAAACACTGAACAAATTTGATTAGACCTGTTTTTATTTTTAATTCCAATAATTTAATTATGTTTGCCTCATGAAACAGAAGCGTAAACTAAACTGGATTAAATTCTGTTCATCCTTCCATACATTTTATTCACATCGATGACGAGTTAGACCATATTTATCAGAACTAGGATGCTATGAAATTAATAGAAACGTTTTACTTTTTTATTTTCTTGATTTTGTCTTGTTCCTTCGGATTGTGATTTTTTTTCTTATCATTTGAATTGCTACTATATATCAGAGAAAGGTTAGAGAAAACCGAGAGAGCAATCAAGAATAGACAATTCAGAGACACAATGCAATACTGAGCATAAGATGCAAAACTAAGACATAATATACGTAAATGGGAAGAGATTCTTCGATACTTAAGAAATTGATATTTCGGAACAGCCAACTAGTTCGTGATGACGACCAAATAAATTTTGTAACAATACCTTCAACATACGGACATCATAGCCTTGCTTGATTACCTTTTGCGTCAGCAGCTGAGCTCTGCCCAGAACAACACACTACTGGGAACAAAGACGTTTTGAAATGTAAACTCCACAGACGTGTACTGCTGGAATATTGGTACTTATTACTTGGGTATTCTGTATGCATAATACCAGTCTTAAAGACATATCTTATGACTTTGGTATTATGTATACAGATTACCAGACGGTAATACCATATCTTATGACTTTGTTAATTCTCTATAAAAATTGCCAGTCTGTACGACAATGTCTTATGTCTTAGTAATTCTGTATACAAATTGCCAGTCTGTAAGACAATGTCTTATGAGTTGGTAATTTTGTATACAGATTGCCAGTCTGTAATACAATGTCTTATGACTTGGTAATTCTGTAAACATATTACTAGTCTGTAAGACTACATCTTATAACTTGGGTATTATATTTACAGATTGCCAGCCTGCAAGACCATGTCCTATGACTTGGGAATTGTGCATACAGATTGAGACTATCAATAACGTAATCTCACTTGGGTAGAATTCTTACATTTAGTATCTAGAAAGAAGTGAAGAGACATCTGCTGGTAAAAGAGAAAAAAGGAAGCATTTTGGCGTGTAAACTGCGAAACGAAAGTGTCATATATATTATGAGCATTGCCAAACTCGTTTGTTACAGTTCGATAATATAACAGAGAATTCTTCATTATTACTTCATCTATGTAAAGTACTTCGTACTAATCGCATGTCAAATGTGAATTGTATCAATGTTATGGCGCATTAATTTTAGCTTATTTTTTTCAATTCTTTCATGTCAGTATTAAAAGAAGCCAGAATACAGTTACGGCAGCACCGTATACGTCAAATCGTTTCAATAGGATTTTTTGCAGTAAGCGTTATCATTCAATTCTGTTGTGACTGTTTATTACGTTTTGACCAATAGACTTAAAACCTCATGGGTTCTATGAAAACATCCAACTGTAATGACACAACTGTACCACTCTAAATACTTTGAATGTAACAGTAAACACCCTTTACTGAATCCATGCAACTAAAGAAATTCTTGGGCAATGACAAAAGTTTAACTGAAGAACAGTTGAAATATTTTATGCATACCACAAAGTAAATTATTATTATTAGTTGTGGCCTTTTTCAGTTGAATTTTTGTCTCTTTCTTCGATTTTTATATTATAATTTGGAACTGTTCCAACAATATGCTATTTTTGTTTTTCATATTAAGATAATACTGTTGTTTTGATACTTAGGCTGCTGGTCTTTCCATCATAAACAACACTAATAAGAAGGCAGGAAGAGTACATATTATAGTAAATCATGTGTCTGATTGTCGAATGGTCAATACCATGGTGATAGACATTTTTCACCGACGTAAACATGATCAATGTCTTCTCATTAATGTGTTTTATTTATAGAACTAATATCATCCTTTCAGCATATTGTATTTAATTCTATCCAATTACGATTTTACTATAAGGCCATTTTTTGTATTATTTGTTCAGGAAAGATTCAACCGACTACGTCGTAAACGTTGATGGATATTCCCTTCTATAACCTAAAGCTATAAACGCAATGATGACTGTGACAAATGGAGCGGACAGATGACTTTTTGTCTGCTACCAGTTGACATCATACAGTTATTGACAGATCTTGGGACGAAAGCTTTCAGTTCAAAGAACTGATCTATTTCTTATAGATTTTTGAAAGATTTGCTTTCAGTTCATTAAAGATAAACTTTCTTGTGACGTTTGATTGCTTAACGACTATTTTAATCTGTCTATAATGACAACCAATTCAATTTAAGGCAATCATCTATAGTATATAGAACTTTACCTTTTAATAAACCAATTCAGAACACAGCTGAAACAATTATTGAATACATAAATGATCAAACATATCCACTAATGTCATTTGTAAAGTTAAACTACCATAGAAGGCAAATGTTATGATTTTTTCTTTCAATGTCGTTTTATTCATCAAACACCATGTACGAATTAGTGAAGTAAATACAGATCTAACTCATTAGACATAACTCATAAGTTACAGAGTAAACAGAGTTAATTACTAGCCTTTGATAAAGAGCTAATGTTATTAGATTCCACCTATGTGGTACAGACCAAACGTCCCTAGTTCTAAACTTCGGTACACGACTAACGTCTTCGGATACAAACTTTGGTACATGTCTAACATCATCGGATACAAAATGTGTTACAGGTCTAACGTCATCGGATATAAACTGTGGTACAAGTCTAACGTCATCGGATACAAACTGTGGTACAAGTCTAACGTCATCGGATACAAACTTTGGTACAGGTCTAACGTCATCGGATACAAACTTTGGTACAGGTCTAACGTCATCGAATACAAATTTGGTACGGGTCTAACGTCATCGGATACAAACTTTGGTACATGTCTAACGTCATCGGATACAAACTTTGGTACATGTCTAACGTTATCGGATACAAACTTTGTTACAAGTCTAACATCATCGAATACAAATTTGGTACGGGTCTAACGTCATCGGATACAAACTTTGGTACGGGTCTAACGTCATCGAATACAAATTTGGTACGGGTCTAACGTCATCGGATACAAACTTTATTACAGGTCTAACGTCATCGGATACAAACTTTGGTACATGTCTAACGTCATCGGATACAAACTTTGGTACATGTCTAACGTTATCGGATACAAACTTTGTTACAAGTCTAACATCATCGGATGCAAACTTTGGTCTAACACCATTAGTTACAAGCCATGTGATACAGAAATAACTTCATTGGCTACAAGCCATGCGATACAGTACTGACCTCATAAATCATAAGCCATGTGATACAGAAATAACGTCATTAGTTACAAGCCATGCGATACAGAGCTAACGTCATAAGTTGCAAGTCACGATATACAGAGTTATCATCATTGGTTACATACAGTGTGAAATAGTGCTGACGTCATAAGCTACAAATCATTTAGTACATGGCTAGCATTCTTATGTGTAAACCATGTGACATAATGCTGTGTTATAAGCTACAAGTCATGTGATACAGTTATTAGATACTAAATATGTGATATAGAGCTAACGTCACTAGTTACTAAACTTGTGGTACAGAGCTGACGTCATAAGTTACAAAGGAAAGACATATAGGGTCTAACACCGGGAGAGATACAAGATCGTAAAAACTGAGATACCCAAGGCTAAGATTTAATTAGTATCTGACGATGCTTGACGAATCAGACACAATTTAAATCTTACCCGCGGGTGTCTCAGTTTTTATGATCTTTCACCTTTCATGTTGCTTGACCCTTGTTCTCATTTTTTTTTTCTTTTTGGTCAAAGGAAGGAATTTTTGTTACTTTTGCATACTCTTAAGTAACAAAAATACCTCCCTTTGACCAATTTCGAAGAAAAGTAGTCTCGACAAATGCGAAATGTGAGTCAAATAAATATTAATACGTATATATCGATGTTGTAGTAGCATTTAAGGATACAGTCTATAAATGTTATTATGGGATACATTTAAGCTACATCGACAATTTACCTCAGCATTAGTAAACAATTTTGCGGGAAAAGGAACATTGGTAAGATTGAAAAATAGTTTCCATCAAAATTAAGGGACTACTTTATCGAAGGGGTGAGACAATATAATGAATAAAACGGAAAGGGCTAATGGACAGAAAACTACACAGAAAACTAAATGTTGAACAACACGAACTCAACTGAGACCTGGGTCTCCGGACGGAATCCAGTGTGTTACTCAAGTTAAAAATCTGGCAATAAGTCGTAGACTGTGATTAACCATTTGTTACCGTTGGTCTGTATACTGTTATCTACTGTATGAATAGAGATAAAGTATGATATGTGCATTGTCATTACAGTATTGCACTGGTAACCTATACTATATTGTATATATACTCTTGTAATGTTTCCGGAAATGCTGTATTTTTCCGTCATTGTTTTTTATGTTATATATGCAAAACATTTTCCGGTTAAGTTTTTTATGGTCAAAATTTAAACTGAATTTTACATATTTTCTGTATCTGCACGACACCAAAGCGTAAGTTTTCCTTTTTGCCTTATAAATGCATAATTTTTTGAATGTATATTATGGTTCGCCAAAGTGTAATAAGTTTGAAAGGTGTCAATTTTTGGGTTATATTTAACATTTGAACAAATCCGTTTTATTTCTCATGTCCGTGTTTATATGTGATAATAATGCTTTAATACATTCATGCGATTTTACAGATCAAATTTACTAGTTATTGAGTTATTTAAATGCAAATTTTTACTTCTCAAAATATTGGATAGTGCTATCGTCACGTAGCCGTTTGTAACATTACCGTAAATGGTCGTTGATATGTCACATTTTTATGCAACAATTAAACAAGTAATTTTTGGTTGTATTTCCGTTTTCCTAAAAAAAAAACCACAGTAATTTAACGGTATATATTTTGCATTCACCTAGTCTAAAGTGCATATTATCTGTATTTTGTGTATTTTTTTGCATTTTATGATATCTATTGTACTTGTATGTGTTTTTTATTGTATTGATTTGCTAGTAAGGTTTTTTTTTTATTTTTTTATTTTCAGTTTTTCACCCTCTCAGGAGGTATGTTTACTTTGTTCAACTTCAAGTAAAGAGTTTCATTTGAAAACACTAGTCTTTCTTGTTTTACAAAACAGTACAACTCTCCAAAAAAAAGAAACGCAACATGTGAAAAAATATAATTTGCTTCAAATTTTCAACATCATTTTAAATACAGAAACAAGGATTACATTACACTGAAATTTGGCACACTGGTTGTTCAGACTTCAAAGTTCATCAAAATGTAAAAATTTATCACATTTAAATCCATAGCCTTCAGATGACGTCACCTCAAAGTCAATATCTGTTGTGCCCACCATCAGCCTGTAGCACAACACGGACACATCAGCAACCCAATATCGCTACCTATGGGTACTTCACCTGAGAAACCGAACCGTGACAGCAAGAGAAACAACATCTAATGTCCCAAGTCTCCGACGAAAATCAACACAGACAGTAAGAAACTGTCTCCGTGAAAACGGCTTGTAAACGCGCCAGACGTCCTTACTTTGGCGCTGTACTGAGACGTCGGCATCGACTTCCAATGGTCCGATTGTGCAACAGAGTAAGGGGTTGAGAACTGCAAAACTGGAGACGAATCTGGTTCAGCAATGAATCAAGATTCATGCTGCAGAAAAGAGATGGCCGTACACGTGTCTACATACGCTGGAATGAGAGGTCACAGGGAACTGTGTGCTTGATGTCGACACTTTCGACGGAGGACGTGTGATGATGTGGGGCGTCATATCATACGCCCAAAAACTCAACTGATGCATATCCACGGCAACCTTAACGCCACTCGACACAGAGATGAGGTTTTGAAACCACACATGCTGCCCGCAATGGACCTCCGTACGGAAGTTTTTCAGCACAACAACATCCGGCCACACACAGCTCGTGCTACTGTTGACTTTCTAGCCAACCAGAACGTAACAGTGCTCCCCTGGCCGTCTAAATCACTAGATTTGAAACCAATAAAACTTTTGTGGATGACTTGGATCGACGCGAGCGCAGTCGAAAACTCTGCAAGAACTGCAGCAGGCTCTGGAGCAAGAATGGGGGAGAATTCCTCAAGACTATATTGAAGTGACGTCCTGTGAACGTTATGAACTTTAATGTGATAAATTTTGACATTTTAATGACCTTTAAAGTTTGAACAACCAGTGTGCCAAATTTCAGTATAATGTAATGCTTATTTCTGTATTTAAAATGATGTTGAAAATTTGAAGTAAATTATATTTTTTCACATGTTCCGTTTCTTTTCTTTTTTTTTTGGAATATATATTTTATTATAATTTACAGTTCATAAATCATGTAATTATTTTAATACTAAGGTTCTCCTTCTACAGCCATAGGTGACCATAGCCGATTTGGTTATCTTGTTTAGGACCTTTGATATTCTTGCTCCCACAGCCTTTTAAATTATTTCGCTTCAAATACTTTTGGTTTGAGCGTTCCTGATGAAGATTAGTCCAGAAACGTATCGTTCAAACTAAATACATGTATGACATCTACGTTTTTTACAACTGTTTGTCACCGCTGATTTGCACAATATAATATACTATATGTCACAGGTAATATGTATTCTGTAATTTACAGTATGTATGTAAACTGTACCATTCGGTAAATAAATAGTACATATGAACTTACCATAGAGTAAATTACAGATAAATAGTACATATGAACTTACCATAGAGTAAATTACAGATAAATAGTACATA
>MJUT01057528.1:218487-233989 GCA_002080005.1 Gigantidas platifrons
ATAGTACATATGAACTTACCATAGAGTAAACTACACATAAATAGTACATATGAACTTACCATAGATTGAATTACAGATAAATAGTACATATCAACTTACTATAAATTGAATTACAGTATGCATATTAACTGTATCTTACTGTAAATTATAGTATATATTATAAAATTTACCATACATTTTAACTGTAATATACAGTAAAGTAAAGTGTAAACTGTGACGTGTATTTTTTTTTTGTCTTCGTCTTGTGTCTTCTGTACCCAATGTTGTTAGTTTCTCTGGATTGTACATTCGTGATTCCCTCTTCGGCTTTCTCTAACGTTTACTTTACATTCAGTAAATTAAAGCCTACATTATTAAGTGTAGCATGCAGTAGTTAACAGTGTATATTTTATTTATACTGTGCAATTGTTTAACTCTTCTCGTATTAACGTCTATTTCAGGATACTGGTCACTGTTGTATCATGAATTATTGTGATTGAATTTCAGATATGATAAGTGTAATCATGTACATTTCAATCTATTTTTGTCTTACAGTTAAATGAAATGAAATCGTCTAATTACTCTCATTTGATTCAGATATGTTGCGGGAATGAAATGATTTCAAAATCAATACATTCCATGAAGAATTTATACAAAATTATAACTTTCGGTATATTTGTGAGCTATTTTAGGACATGTTGAGAAAGGACATATGGACTGAAGATAAATTTAAGGCAGTTCAAAACTTTATTAACCCGTTCTTAAATTTGCCACATATACATATTATGATTTCATACAGCGAAGTTTGAATTTAAAATGTAAAACCTGAACGTTGACGGAATGCAAACGAGTGAGAGACGTAAATTGTTATCAGTGACAATGGTAATATAAAAAAACATGGTGACCTTTTCATTTGTATTTTCTGTCTCCAATTTAATCAGATATCAATTTGTCAATTCATTGTAGAATGATAAAAATGATTTTTTTTTTAAATACGTATCAGCCAGCTTAAATCTGATAAAATTGGCAATTACCGTGAGACGGCGAAGGAAAATCTCTATAAACATGCATTTACGTGCCAATTACTTTTTATCAATTTCCCTCGACAAGTAATTTGCAAATGTATTCCCATAGTGAGCAAACAGTATCCAAAACGTCATGTGAAAATTCAATTTGACATGCAAGTCGAGTCATCACCAAAATAAATATTATTTCTTGAGATAATTCAAACTTCTGTTAGAAATATTACTGAACATAATCATACATTGCCATTTTATAAATCGTCACGATACAAATAATCACCGTATAATTTGTCATTAGTAGTATAACACCCAAGGACGAAAATATGAATTACAAAAAACGAACTCAGACAAAATACAAACCAAAAATGGAATAAGTTTATTCAAATATGTCGTTTTGAATAACCACAATCTCCTTTTTACTAGTATTTGTGACAATTTTGAATCAATGAAGTCAATGATTTTCTCCTTTTCTAGACAGCACTTATGAATACTGAATTGTTAACAAAAGATTACACGATCTGGCCGTCACAACAGACCTTGTCAAAATCTGGCTTGTCTGCAGCTTAACAAGATGACATTATCATGACAAATATAGTGTTTCTATACACTAATTTCAAGTTTGAAGTGGTGTACTTTTGTCTACACATTTATCCTGTCAAGGTTGCTTATATTGGTATCAACACAAGAGGTCGTTGGTCCATTTGGAAAGTTCGGGCTAACACTGACTACATATATAATTTAAATAAAAAGGTTTCGTTGATTTTGGAAATTGGGACGTGTCAGTAACTCATATGAAACGCAATGTCTGTGAGAGTTTGTGTCGTGATTTTCTTTAGTTATATATTATATTCGTGCTTTTCTGGTTTATCTTTTCGTATCCGGATTGTCCGTGTGACATAAGTATTCAGCTTAGTTTTTGACAGTTTAAAATTTCAAACGTAAAACATAGGCACTTTCCCACGTTCTTCCAATGCATTGCACGTTGTATTAATATTTCACTGTGTGCTTACGTGTGCAGTATTTGCTTCGATCTTATGCTGATTTCATAAAGTAAATATTTAACCTATCAAACCTATGTTAATTAAATGTATATGATCTATTTCTTCATATAAGTTGGTCCATTTTAATTATATCCGTCACTATATTATGCAGGAGGTTTTGACGATAGCAAAGGGGTATTCTTAGAAACAGGCCATCGAAGAAGGACAGAAATTAATGGCCTCACAATAGGGACACAAAGAGGAAAACGCACCTTACTACAAAGCCAGGGTACGTCAATTGGCCTATTAACAGTTTTAGTTCAAGCCAACATATATATTTATAGACGACAGTCGTACATTTTATTGCTGATCCCTCCTGGTATATACCACTGATGATATAATGTCGGGTACCCACGCAGTGCCCAGCACTTCTGAATTGGTACACCCCACTTTGGAAATCATTCAAATCTAAATTATGTTCAAACTCTGATTTGGTCCATTAGATCCATATTATGTTTATGTCTAATTGTTGAGAAGTTGTTAGTCGAAAATGCGGGGTTTGTTTTTGCTTATCTTTGACATATATATTCATTAAGAAAATATTACGCAAAAAAATGTTAATACTACATCAAAAACAAAAGTTCAGGAGTTGTTAGACTTTGAAATGTTAATTGTTCTAAGGCCAATGAATAATGGACACCATTTATATTCATTTAGCTTTGTTGTTGTTATAAATATATCACCGACAGTTCTATGTACTATAATCAATACCTCCTCAGTAGTACCACAGTGTATAATTACCTCCACCACAGGAATACTACCGATAATTAATACCTCCGTAACAGTTTTATTGCCTAATTCGTTTTTTTATGTTTAATTCTAGGGACTGATTTATTTGTTGTTAGATTTGGTATGGAGGCTATGTAAGTGTACGAATATGGTTCAATAAATCTGAACCCGAAAAAGAGAAAATTGTCATAATAGAATGGCACCGTACATTTATCCATCCTAAGGGCATATAGCAATTTCGTGAAATTTTGTCCAGGCAAACTTGAGTTATCATAGGCCTTGTGGACGGATGAACGACGGTATACAATAATGCGTCTGGTATTCGACGAACACATCCACTGGCCAGTAAAGCGCATTAATCTTATTCTCTAGATTTCCATATATGGCTCTGCCTTCTATCGTTTTTTTTAGGAATGATTTTATCCAATTATAGGTCGTCAAATAAATGCAACATCGTACAAAATAATTTCGTGAAATTTTGTCCAGGCAAACTTGAGTTATCGTAGGCTTTGTGGACGGATGAACGACGGTATACAATAATGCGTCCGGTATCCGACGGAAACATTAAAAGAAAAATAAATAATATTTTCTGGTTAAAGAAATCGTTAAAATCTATTATATTGTAATTTGAAATCAAACATTCTAAATTTCCTGTCGTATGGTAGTTGCCATATTAATGTGAGTGACGTCACTCCTTCTTTCCCAGTTTCATCTAGTATTAGTTATCTATACATCAAACAAATTTTATGGATAAGGGATCAGATAATATGGGTTTAGTTCCTAATAAATTCGAACCAGAATCTGCAGTTGGTGAAACTAAACTATTATATGACTGACTACCTTGCAATTTTATCTTCCTTGTTTATTAATTAAAGCTATACATTTTTCATTTCATTTTTCTTTTCTTCAACTAAAGGAAGTATACACTGATATAATACAACTATATGTTAACTGTATGAATAACATCTAGAGCCACTTTAGTAACAGAAACTCAATAACGGCAGTAAAACTGACACACGACCAATAAAAATCTCCTTATCCCATTTACATTAGCCCAATATATGTGTTATTGCTTTCTATAACAGGAATGTATTGCATTAACTTTAATAACACTGGCAAATTGGATTTCAATGTTTGCTATATAAAACAAGGTTTCTTTTCTATAGCGATAAGTTTAAGCTAATGTGATCAAGTTGAAAACGTATCGATTTGTTAGATGCATGTCGGGGTATATCTAAGAATCGGAAAAAAAACTCTAGAAACTTGTCTTTTTATTTTACACAGAAATTCTAATAGATTCACAATTACTAATGAATGCATTTCAACGTTTAATACAACAACGCACACCCTCTGAGTTAGATTATATTCTAAGAAACTGGATAGTTTTACTTTACCGTTCAATGCGGATATCAGTGCGTAATTTCATAATCATTTACATGACTTGAGTTGATTCAATATTAAGCTTTCTATGTTGTGAGAGGAGGGCCAGATTTAATACTTAATTAACATCATTAAATACGACGATAAGATAAGGCTGCTATAGACATCGTCCTTATCTTGACTATAGGTCATAGGTCACTACTATAGAACTGTTGTTCTATTTATATCTACGCATACAATCAACACCTAACACAAATAAGGAGCCCGGGTGGCTCAATTATTTAGGTCGCTGGATCTAACAGCTCATACAAGTCTATCACCAATACGGCGTTGGTTCGCACCCGGCTTTGTAAATTACAAAAAGGGGTTCACTCGACTCGCAGCCGCAAGTGATAAAGTTTACCAGTTGCTTGCCCGGGGTCGGTGGTTCTCTCCGGGAACTCCGGCTTCCTCTAACACTAAAACTGGTCGCCATGATATAGCTGAAATATTGCTGAAAGTGGAGTTAAACAGCAAAAATCAATCAATCAATTAAACATAACACAAATAACAATGGTGTGTTCGATTCCGTACCGTAGATGTGCTCGATACAACCCTACATGATAACTTTTACCATCTTCCTGCGGCAGGTCTGTGTTTTCACCACCGTGCTCCAGATTCTTCCGCCAAAGAGGGGGACTACCACGATGTAACTAAAACATCTAACATACTGCTACATAATCTGATATGTATTTGACGAAGAGCTTCAAGTACACGGATTAAAACATTGGAAATCTTTCTTTTGACAATCATTAATGGCTTAATATTTTAGAATAAAAATAGGTACATATAAGTAAGAAGTAAATATGCATTAAATCCAGAAATGCGTACTTGTTTAATCACCGCAAAATGTGCTGCCGCAACTAACATTGAAAAAGAACAAAAGAACAAACAACGATCTACAAAGCATTACAAAAACCGGAAGTGAACTCAGACACTCCGGAAGGGTAAGCAGTTCCTGCTCTACATATGGTACACATATTCCTTTAAAATAAAATCCAATATGGTTCAAGGTGTGATACGTTAAGGATATAATTCCCAACATTTTACTTCCTAGTCTCTACTGTCCTAGTTTCCAGACATGTTACATCAGTTCTCGTTTACAAGTATCCTTTCTTGGTATTAAACAAATCTTTTCCAATTACTTTACAGATTTGTTACAGTCTCGTTCTGGTAATGTTACACAATATCAGTAGAATGACTGTTTCGACAATATGGTTCAATGGCGCTACTTGTATGATTATCCCCTCTTTATTTGTGAAATGTTTATTAATATATAATAGCATATCTAATTCCAGGGAGATTTATGAGGATAAATAAGACGAAATTTAATTTCTTTTGGGAAAAGCTGACTGATGAATCTCCAGCTTAATTTAGGCTACAATATAATGCAATACTTCATTAATATGAAATATTCATAATCAAATAATTTAAAAAAAAATAAAAATAAATAAAAATAAATAAATAGAATACGGATGGCGTACTACCTCATTAAGGTTCATGTTCACTCTAATGGATTGAAACGTAAATCTCATTCATATCAATATTGTAATGATATAACTATAATAAACACACTCAGCGGATTTCAAGAACAATTTTGTAAAATGGGATTTGAATAAAATTTAAAACAGTTCAGCGGATATTTGTTTTTTTTCAAAATCAATCATAACCAGTTTCATCATGCAATGTATTCTTACTATATAACTAATATGAAGATTATTACTTGCAATAAAGAATCTCCATCTTATAATTATTATCCTTTTTGTTAATAGTTTTAAGACAGGTCACCGTGACATATTACTTTGAATTATTTTACACATAATTGACCGAATATAAATTGTATTTTAGATTGATTTTCACGTTAGCAAATGACATATGTTGGAATCACAAAGTTAATAGGAAAGTTAACATAAAAGAAACTAAAAACGCTGGAAATATAAGAAGACAGGGGGTCTGATATGTCAAGTCAGGGGCATAAGGAAAGGACAGGTTAGGTAAATAAAAAATAAAAAAATAAAAAACACAAGAGAGGAAAGATTGACAGGTTAGGTAAATAAAAAATAAAAAAAAAAACACAAGAGAAGAAAGATTAAAAGGCATGTGGAAATGTCACGCGACAAGAATGGATACCGTCGTTACGAAGAGGTTGAAGACACTAAAGGTGTAATCATAATCCGTAAATAAAAGAAATACAGACAATACAATGGTCAAAAAAGATAAAAGGATAAACAACCATCTGCAAAACACTACACAGGGGTAAATGCAGGTGTTCCGGAAGGGCAGAAGACGTGATCAAAGATCGCAGTACAATCACAAGAACAGGTGACAATCCTGTGGCTTTGGAATTAGTTTTTGTTCTAGATGGAAACCCGATATCCACAATAACTGCACTGAAAAATGCTTAAAAATATAAGTATTAAACCAGCTTTGTATTTGGTTGAGTAAACGACAGGTTGAAATATTAAACTTTTACCTGCTCTTGCTGCAATAAATTGACAAAATTCATTTCATTTTCTTGTCTTATTGGTATCTTTCCGTTTAACACATCGAGTGGTCATGACATACTGCTGGCAAAAACATTCACCCTAGTTATCTGCAATCAACTCAGGACTGTCTTGCATTTAGAAAATTAGAATGTTATTCAAAGGCACATATGCAGCATCCTCATCCCTGCCAGTTCAATATGAAAAAACTATTTAAACACAACGAAGACATAAATCAAATTGAGATGCTATAGTATGACCTCGTCTGAATGCTATTCTAAATGATGTAGCCGTAGCAATGAGGGTCCAATTGAAAATGACCCAGTAGGTAGCTAGATTTATACCATTCTCAAAGAATGAAAACGAACGTGAAATCGATACCAGAATGAACAACGCGAAGAGTAGAATAGACACCACGTGTCAATTAACGCCATGGCATTTTGTTGATTCTTACATTTACAGTAATACATTTCCAATGACAATACATATTATACTTACATGTATGTGATTAATATTTTTAATGTATTTGCTAATTTTTTCGTATTGAACCTAAATATTATCACCCAGTACTCGACCTAGTTCAATTGGAACTGTATTCCACTGTACATATGCAATTGACTAATATACTTTTCACGTGTCATTTCAACTAATGACTTATATAAAAATAGAAGTACAAATGTATAAAGGTCGTAATGTCAAACTGACGTGGAATTAATTAACGTATAATAAGTTTGTTATTATGCAATATTATTCAGTGCTTACTAAAATGTCCCAGCTTATTTCCATTAATGATGTAATATGCTTTAGGGATCGTCGTGGTCGTGACCGTATGTTAATTGGATGTACACCTACCTATGCAATCCGTGCTTATCACCACTAGTGTTATGATTTCTAATCCTGCTCAGGCGAGGTGTACTTGTTACACCATTATGTGATCAAGTTTGTGAGTGACTTGGGACAAATCGGTGGTTTTTCTCCGAGTACTCCGGTTTCTCCACCAATAACATTGACCGCTAAGATATAACTGAAATATTGTTGAAAGTGGCGTTAAACACGATAAGCCTAACCCCTATAATATGCTTGGCATATTTGTTTGCCTAGTAGGAACTGTCAGAATGAACAATATAAGTTTCTGATAAATTTACCAAACCATGTACGTTTAACCAGACAAAGCCTCACACATTATATTACACTGTGGTTAGTTATGTTTTATCACGTTTATTTATGTATTTTCCTTAATATCATAAAATCAGTTACTAATATGATGAAATCTCCTCCTTAAATGACCGATACTGATCGTTGTATCGCTGTTCTATTTAAATCAGCCAGGCAATCGGAAACAATTATATCATAATGGCCCTATTCGCTATTGAGAATTCTGTCATAATTTAGAAGATAATTTTTGACGTAAAACAGAAATTCACAAGTGACAGATTATTGCACAATGATAATAGTCCTGTCAAGTTTGATTGATTTATATAGAATAAATGTCCAAGAAATATTACGTTTTTGGAGATGATTATGAAAAGTTTTAATTGAAAGTGCAATTTCCGCCGTCAGCTTATTTGAAATGACGGCGATGTATAGTACTATTTTGACTATGTTAGATATTTGGGAATTAATCTTAACAGTTGGAAATATGGTGCAATATGGATGCAATTTGCGTTATGAAATTTTAATAGTAAAATTATGATCGATTTCCGTACTTAATTTCAATAATTTTCTAATCTACCGTGGAAATAAAGATATAAATGATTGACAACGTACGCGTCATATAGATTCATTATGAAATGATATCGACGAAATCAACCCGTGTCAGTTCTAACAATTTTCTCATTTCCAACAGATAGAGAGAACTCGCATAAGTAATTGTATCTCACTCTGTGGGATTTTACTTGAGTCTGAGTAAACAAAATGAATTATATTGTACTTTGACACACTATGTTTATCTTTTGTCAGGGAGAATAAAAGACAAAAAGTACAAACATACACGATACTCTTATTTCCATCTCAGTAAAAGTTCCCAATCGAATGATGAATAAGACGATAGTTAGATATGTAGCGTGTACTTTAGTGTACTAAGAAACATGGTTAATATGTAATGTTTTAATGTAGTCCGTGTTACGAGATTGCATGGCTTAAACAATAAAATCCACGTATGTTTAACGGCATTTAATCTATGTATTTTAAGACAGATTCTGTTGTTTTCATGATTTGATTTGGATTTAAGTGAAATAGGAAAACGACATTAGATGACAAGCAGACTAATACCTTGTTTACGAAAGGTTTGACAATACAAAAGGGCAAGTAGAAAACGTATTTCGAAGGACAGACAATGAAGTGGTCAGACGAAAGGGGGCAAAAAGATAAATTATGGTCGATACATTACAACACAAAAATGATATTGGCCACATTCTGCTACTCGAAAACGTGTAAAGAAAAAGCAAGTTTGAAGATATCAAACAGGCAATCACAAGCTGTAAAGAAAAACAGACAATATTATGTCAAAAAGAACAAGGACAACAGGGCAAACAATGACATGCAAAACGCTACACAGAAAACTATGAATTGAGCAACACGAACCCCACTAACAACCGGGGGTGATCTCAGAATGGTAAGCAGTGCATGCTCCAATAGTGGTACTTGTCTTGTTACCTTTGATACAAACCCTGTGATAAGTCGTGGATGAGGAAAGTGCCAGATTGTGATGGATCAAGCTTGAATCTATATACGATCCAAGCGATGAATGTTATAGATTAATTTTTATGTTAATATGGAGATAATTGGCAGTGAATTAACATATCTGAATATCCCACCATTAATATTTGTTGGCACTCCACAAACAAATAAATAAGTCAATTTTGAATTTAAGTGCATTGTTTGAAATATCACCTCCTATAAAGGAAACAAACGAAACAGATTCCACTGCCTCATTTCTTGATATTTACCTTAGATTTGACACCAATGGTGAATATTCTACCAGGCTTTATGGCAAAAAAGAACACTTCAATTTGGCCATGATAACTTTTCCACAGCAGCTTGATAGTAACATATCAACTGATCCCGCGTATGGACTTTATACTTCACAACTCATACTCGATTTTGATATTATGTTTTTACTACGCTCGAGCTGGCAGTTTGTATTCAGACGTTATACAACGTTGCTGTATTCAGAGCACTGAACTATTAAATCAAGGATTTTTTAAACAATCGTCTCGTTTCATCTTTCAAAAAGTGTTTTTTTCTGAACATAGCAACACTTTGTTGAAAAGTATGTTGTCAGTTGCGTACAGACGACGAAAGATGGTACTGACAATTATGTTTTTGTTACAAATTGACTTTTTTTTTCTCACTATTATGTATTAGGATGGCCTTGTATACTATCTGATATTTAGATAAGGATTGAGACAATCGGCTTTCTTTAATACAACTAATAGTATACATATGACAACCTCTGTGTCATGAAGATTGCCTACATTATGTATAAGAGTTTGAAGATACCAAAGAGGCAGTCAGAAACCGTATATCGAAGAAGAACAGACAACACAATGGCCGAAAGAAAACGTACAAAAGGACAAACAACGATCAACAAAACATTACACATAAACTAAAGATCGAGTAACACTAACCCCACTGAAAACCATTCAAGATTATAGCATTCTTTATAATAACACTGTTCTCTAAGTTATATGTGACGGTTTAACATTTTACTCACTTGTAAAAAGTACTCGCATGGCCGCATTAAACTCAGAGGGACGGTTTGGTGTAAAGAATAATAAGAACAGTTTGTAGAAAGACTAACAACACAATGATTAATAGAAAACAGGACAAAATGGCAAACAATGGTCGACAAATATTGCACAGAAAACTAAAGAACCAGTAACACGAGCCAACTAAAACACCATGGATTAACTCGGGTGTTCCTGAAGACTAGACACTCCTGTTCCACGAGTGGCACTCATTCTTTTTCCTTCTCTCCTTTCTCATTTGGTTATTGTGTATTCTGTCCTTCGCTTTGCGGATTCTGATTACCTTGGTATCTTCAAACTTTTCTTCCTAAGAGAAGACCATCATGTATTCAAAAAGTATATTGTTTGTTAATAGTTCAGTATATAATTTAACTGCTTTTAGAATATGTGACATTTGTCAATGAATAAGATAAATAGCTGACATTGTAGAATTTCTGCGAACATCGCATCATCTACATAGTCAATTAAAACATGCCTTAGCGACTAATTGGAATTACACGGAATACATTCCGGTCATTGGACATTATGTCATGAATAACTATGTGTAAATCTACTCTGACCAATACGACATCTGGTCAATATCACTTGGTCCTAGTGATTGTAAACGTAGAAACAATGAGTGTTGTTAACTAATGAAAGTGCTTCGTGCAAGTTGTTATTAACTTCCTGATCCCAACTGTTCTTTCAGCGTTTTAGTATAAATTTAATACATGGAATGGAACAGTTGGATATTGTATCATGCAAAGTGTCCTTGGCTTCCTGGTCAACGACTGTGATGCCATTAATACCAATATATGATTGGGAATCCATGTGTAAATGACATGCTTATCGACAGCCAAAAGGCTTTCATTATTTTAACTATATCTAAGCAAAAGGGTTTTGGGTTTTGTAATACCCAATTGTCAATAGGCAAGAAAGAGAATATCAACCGATAATGAATTTACTTTTATCAGAGGAGGCAACCAGTTTTAAAGCAATATATATTACATTAGCCTCTGCACTGAAGATCGAATAAATCGAATTGCCAGGCATCAAAGAGCTGTCTGAAATCATATATGTGTACATTACATCGATGTAGATCATTTTTAGTCTTATAGTTTTTGAAATCATTCGTATAATGTTATGAAAAGAAAGTTTAAATTGCTAGGGTTAGGCTTAGGGTTGAAACACATATTTTGCTGTAGGAAAGACAAATATTATTTTGCAAAGCGTGACTCTGATTCTAACATTATCAAAATGTTCGAATTATTTTTATCCACAAGTTATTTGTCATGTTTGGTGGACGGGATTTTCAACAGATAGTCGGCATTCCTATGGATACCAACTGTACTCCTCTTCTCACCGACTTGTACATTTATTCGTATGAAACAGAAGTCATTCAGCTGGTTATCAAAAAAATTATAAAAGAAGCTAACCTAACCTAAGTTTTAAATCCACTGTCTAGATTATGTTCTGTAAAATAAGACACGATAAAGAACACTAAAAGAACAATCAATAATGGACATTCTAGACACATGTAACATTGGGCACAAGACACAGAACGACAAAAACTATGATGGTGAGCACCACCAAAAAACTAAATAAATTCAAGTTTGGTGACTATTTTTATCACATCTACCCCATTGAACTTGTAATAAAGGAAATCACGGATACAGTTTGACCCAGACGTACCCTAGAAATTTACAGTCCAGGCCTGTTAACTTGGTTATGATATGTTCTGTTTTATGCAGTAACAAGTCCACACTCCTTCTCATTTAATGACTTATCACCAGATTTCCAATAAGAGTAACATGACGGTTCCCACTAGTGGAGTAGGAACAGCTTACACTTTGGGGTAACCTGAGTTCAAACATGTTTTTAGTGAGGTTCGTCTCGCTCAATCGTATAATTTTCTTTGTAGTATTTTGTTGACCATTATTTGTCCTTTTGGCCATTGTATTGTCTCTGTCTATGTTCTATCAGCGGCTTCTGCTTTCTCCGTGTGGTATTTATAGATATTTGTATGTAAAGCACATCACTATATCCGTTTGATATGGTACATGTTTTGTCAGTTTGACATTATCTACTGGGGTTATTATACATGCAACTGGTTATATTCTCTTGTTTCACTTGCCACTCTAATTATATTTCTTCACAAAATTTTATTCTCAGACCAGATGGTGATCTGTCTATATGACATTGTTAGTCTTGTGTAGAGCTGTTTAACTTAACGTTAATTAAGCGTTCGAAGCAAAACTGATATTGAACGCCAAATATTGTACGTACAATGGATGACATGTGAAAAAGTAGTCATTTTATGTAAACTCGTATTGATTTATCTCCATAATCAATCATACCGTGGCGTATCAAATATTATAACTGTCAATCACATCTAAGATCTTGATCTGCGTCCAAATAAAGCTTGAACCAGAGACTGTTGCTTCCTGTCCGATCAATAAATTACCATATGAGATAGTCATGGGTGTACTACATTGTCCTAATATCATTTTTTTTAAGTCCAAGGGGGAGAAGAGGCGCAAATTTCGGTTATAATGCAAAACCATCACGGCTGAAATGAAATAAAGAAAAACATACTTTCTATTTCTCGACCACCAATAGAATATATATGACATATGACTGATGATACATTTAAAGATTTAACATTTTTGAAATCGATTTTTTTTTTAAATAAGTATTAAGGAAAATGACATGTGTTTATCAATAATTAACTATATCGATAAAAACATCAGAAAACATAAGGAACATTAATCGTGTTTAAAGATGATATACAACATGTTCTAACTGCCATTCATCTTGAGGCTTATATTATACATATCTCGTTGATGTCTAGCATTATTGGTTGCATCGATCCTAAGTTAGCGATAAACATTTAATAAAATTGTGCATTGACCATTGCAAACTATAATTGATTTCTAGTGTGTTCATTGGATGCCGTCAAAGGATATCATTTGAATGTTATACAATTATCTTGGTTAATAAGTGTAAGAAATCTATCATAACGATCGTAGCCATGTATATTACTAAGGATCTACAGGTACTATACAACAGTTGAACTTTCATTGAAATATTACAGCATTAGAAATTACTCCGACATTTATACTGCACTGAAGACGTACCAAAGGTTTCTAGTGTAATACGTATTACATATAGTTCATTAATTCTCTCTAGACTGTGATACCTTATTAAACTATGCAAGATTTAAATTTGATCTCGAAAGATTATATATGTATTCATACAACAATAAGTACATTTCTATTGTAATAAATAATCACCTGTTATATAAACCTAGAACTAATCGAAGTGCACGGAGGAACAGCTTATTATGCAAATCGCTATATCAATGCCGAGAGATTCAAAATAAAACACAACACCCATGAGTTATTTCATTCTTCGAGCAATTGTAAAATGTTCAAAACAGGGCTACTTAGTAACCGATCACCGATATGTATCAAACTGTTCATTACACAGCCCACAAAGATTACGTGAAGGGTCTACCGTAACCTGTTCATAAACATACTACAAGAGCTACGTAAAGGATCGGTCATGAACTATTGATTATACAGACCAGAAAGGCTACATCAAGGATCTCTCGTAAACTGTTCATTACAAAGAACACAAAGATTACGTCAAAGATCTACCGTAAACTGTTCATAAACAGACTACAAGAGCTACGTAAAAGATCGGTCATAAACTGTTGATTATACAGACCAGAAAGGCTACCTCAAGGATCTCTCGTAAACTGTTCATTACACAGAACACAAAGATTACGTGAAGGATCTACCGTAAATTGTTCATAGACAGACTACAAGAGCTACGTAAAGGATCGGTCATAAACTGTTGATTATACAGACCAGAAAGGCTACATCAAGAATCTCTCGTAAACTGTTCATTACACAGACCACAAACCAACGTCAAGGAGCTACCATAAACTGTTCATTACACAAACCAACGTCAAGATCTGTCTTAAATTGTTCATGGACAAAACCACAAGAATCTACGTCGCCGATGTGTTGTAAGCTGTTCGTGAACAGATCACAACAACACAAGTCAATCAATCTATATATTTTAACTAATCATTCACTTTTCGTAAAAACAAAGTGAAGAAACGGAATATAGGTCTTATAGTGTAATTAATTTTCCAGGTTGAATTTTTGTCGGGTCTTTAACCGGTTCATACTAATTAATCGATCTACCTCTGATAGTCGGGAGATAGTACAATCAAACAGAAATATAATAATAGAAAACAAACTACAAGTCCCATTCAGATCAAGGGATTTCACGGATTATTAACTACGTTTTTATTATCACAATCAGATTTTGTTTTGCTTTTCAATTTAAGATATCGTATGAAAGACTGGTGTAAACAGTACAGTACCAGTTTGAGTGTATCTTACTTATAAGCCCACAATACAACCTAGCGTTACTTTATTGTGCAGAAATTCAGATTGTTTCTCTGTATATCAACATTTAAAAAACAAACATGTATTTGATTAGATTTATTATGTAATTAAAACATTACAATTGGACGAATTAGTTTCTTAACAACAAATGCTATGATACAGTGTGTACTTTATATCGGATTGAAAATTGTGGTGTATTGTCCCTCTGTCAATTAATACTCTTCATAGTCTGCTAATATTGGGGGATATTTTCCCAGAATTATTTACTAGTCGGCATTGCATAACAGGGCAACCTTCATCTTAGGTAGTACTCTACGGAAATACTCTTCTTCATCGATAATGGCATGATTTCGAAGATATATTGTGCCATCGCAATGCAGATATTGATTGTACTCTAATGTATGGATTTAGGCGAGCATGTACTAGTGTGTTAGGGTATCCATTTTACCTCTTTCTACAATTTTTCGATTGGATCTTGGAACAGTTCTGACAGTGTGTTATTTTCCTTTTATTGTACTTGGTTGTGTAATCATGTATATAACATGGCCACGTACTTGGTTGTGTAATAATGATTATAACATAGCCACGTACTTGGTTGTGTAATAATGATTATAACATGGCCACGTACTTGGTTGTGTAATAATGTATATGACATGGCCACGTACTTGGTTGTGTAATAAT
>MJUT01057528.1:236389-252863 GCA_002080005.1 Gigantidas platifrons
TAACATGGCCACGTACTTGGTTGTGTAATAATGTATATAACATGGCCACGTACTTGGTTGTGTAATAATATATATGACATGACCACATATTTGCTGCATAGCAACATTTCACATAGAAAGGTTCATGTTAGTTCAGTGCAGATGGTTTTTATAATGTTTGAATCTTTGATAAAGTCAACTCCTATAAAATGTTTAATTCATTATCTGAAAATGACATTTACGACTTGCTTTGTTTGGTTTCATTTACAGATACAACTATGTGGACGATGACATTTTTATCTAAATAAAATCATTTGTATGCTATATGTTTCTTTTTGTATCCGTCTGAAATATTTCAATAGAAATGCCATATATGATTCGGTACTACATTGTATATATGAAAGGTTAACGACTTTATATTCATTACGTCTTATTATTTTCCCTTTTAAAGTTATAACACAAATATTTTATTTCTATTCTACCATTAACCTATACATGGCTTAGACAGAAACAACATGACTACATGACATTTTTAATCCCGTATTTCATAAAAAGGTATATTGTACAATTAATGACTTTTGATCTCGTTCATCACTATAAACCCAAAAAACTTATATTTAACGAGGCGAAGTCGAGGAGATTATTGTGTTTCGTGGGTTTATAAATCGTAATATCAACTAAAATAAAAATCATTAATTGTTTTATTATATGTGAAAAGACCATTTTGTAAACACGAAAATCAAATTCTTCAGATACAAAGTTAATTAATGAATAGATGTTGGTCTTGTACCAGATGCTGGAATTTTGTATTAACCGGACAAACAAGAGGTTGTCTCTATGTTCTGTATTGGAATTTATTATTAACCTGACCCAGATACACTTTGGTTTTGTACCAGGTGCTGAAATCTGATATACATATGATCTATATAGGTTATATAGCTAAGACACAAAAAGGGATATTCTAAATTGTAAATTATATTATGTGGACTCGACATTTGACCATATCTTTAAAAGGTACATGTAATAATCTAAGGTCTGTTCAGAATATGTTTGTGCAAAACTCGGTATTCCTCAATCATTGCATTGTTTGACACAATATTACTCAGTTTTTTCTACTTTTAGCATCAATTGTAATTTAGTTGTTGCATATCAAGCTGATTTGATGTGCAACCTACTAGGAAACAATCCTGCATTATTTCGAATTATTCGTCCGATTTAAATCATCGGAATTATGTTTTATTAACCCAAAAGTCCATATAAGTCATTCATTTGTACTTATTTATCTACGTCCATATATAATATTAAATGTCAAAGTGGTTGAACGTTGTGGGATGGAATGGGAAAGTTTTATGATGATGTAGGGCTTATATTCTGTAATTTGTGTATAAAACATATATTTCCTGGAATCATAACTGATTAAAAATTAACGTGATCTATGATATCTAATTCCCGGTATATTTACGATGATATTTATTTCAACATTATTGTTTTTTGTCTAATTTCTCTAAGGCCGAGCTCCTGGCGACCTACATATAACAATACATAACTAATAATTAACTTATTTATGTAATATCAACGGCAAATTAATAATAAAAATGACAATAACCTTAAGATCTCACAACACGTAGCCTGTGTTGACCAATAGCTAGGTTTATATTTATCTCGTTCTGTACTGGTTTTTTGTAAGGTCTTTGTATATTCTAGCTTGTGTTTGTAAACAGATGAATCTATTTTTAGGTCTTTGTTTATCAAAATTCGAGATAACCAATCTATAGGTCTATATCAATATCCATATCTACTGACCAATCGTAATGCCGTTGTTAATCAAAGTTCAAACTGACCAATAGATACATCTGTATATATCTCATATATCCCAAATATGTTATAGTCAATGGTAAAGCTACTGTTTATCGCACTGCATGTCTATCACTAGTTAAGTCTATACATATATACTTCTCACCAATTTTGTTTATATCGTTAGTTCTTCTGCTTTCATAATAGCATCGTTAATGTGTGTGCAACATCTATAAACAAATCATTAAACTAGCACTGCACCTCTATATTAAACCTAATCTAAGTTAATACCCGATATATAGCATCAGTCGCAGCATCGTCTTTTAAAGCGTATCCAATATTGCACTTACCACGGTAGTTAGGTATTATAAGAAATAACTAATTTCTTCATCGATTGACCATTAGTCTATACAGTTTCACTGGTTGACACGAAAAATGACAATGTATCTCTGAAGTATGATAAAGTTGTAAGGTTGGGAACATAAACCTGGATGACGTATTTTATACAGCATTGTCCAATACCCAGTTTGATTTTGATATTTAGTTTTTGTTGGTTCAAAACAAGACATGCCTTGCATACAATGGCTGTTTAAACAATCCAGAAACATGACTTTGTCGATTGACGTTACAAGCTGACCTCATTGACATAGTGTCTTTAACATGTTTAATGACTTATCTTATCACGCTACGATATAACTGAAATATTGTTGAAAGTGGCGTTATACACCAGTACCCTAACCCTACAACTTATCACAGTGGAAAGGTTAAACGCCTCTTGTGTTGAATGACTCTGATAATGGACCTTAAACATCTATTGTGTCGCACAACCGTTATAATCTACACTAAAACATATATTTTGCCAAATGACTGTCATAAAGGATTGTAGAAGATAATTAGTGTCAAACGACTGTCAAAGCTGAACATTGAGCTATTCCTTTGTCTAATAACTGGAATAACTTAACCTAGACATGTGTAGTGCCGAACGACTGTCAGAACTGAACATTCCACTTGCATGAATCTGCACATGTCTCCTGCCGAACGACTGGCATGGCGCCTAGTGTCATTTTGCAAATGATTGTGATGACTGAACTCAGACATGCCTAGTTCCCAACGACTGTCAGAACTGAACATTCCACTTGCCTTTCATCAAATGACTGAGATAAATGCATCTGAAGCTAAACATGTCTTGTGTCGAACGACTGTCAGAACTGAACATTCCACTTGCATGAATCTACACATGTCTCCTGCTGAACGACTGTCATGGCGCCTAGTGCCATTTTGCAAATGATTGTGATGACTGAACGCAGACATGCCTAGTGCCGAACGACTGTCAGAACTGAACATTCCACTTGCCTTCCATCAAATGACTGAGATAAATGCATCTGAAGTTAAACACGTCTTATGTCGAACGACTGTACAAATCATTAATTGAAGAAGACTCAAGTACAATAAAACCTAATATATAATAATATTAGAATGCCAAAATCAATATTGATTTAGTGTACTAGTAACACATTTGTTAAGAGGTTGCAAAATACCAGCTCTGCACATATGAAGAGGATGCAGTGTAACTAAACCATTACAATATAAAGAATGTACTCGTTCGTTAGAAAGTATACGGTGTATCCTCATATACGGTATATGACATGAGACACTAGGTTGTTTCATATCCATGAAGTTGTGATAGCTTGGCTTCTCTGGTCTTTCATGTTTTTGGTGTCATTTAGTCTCTGTTTTTGCACTATAATACAATCCGCTTGCCAATCTACCCGTAAACTACACTATTAATACATATGTAAGATAATAAAAATAATGCAATCCGTCGAGATATTTTATCCTTAACCCACTTCTTTCAGAGATCATATTAATTCAATCAAACACTCACATGACTGCAATGCAGTCAGTACAAAAACATATTAGTCAACCATTCGCAAGAATACCATTATATTAGATAACATATAAGTAAAACACTTACAAGAATGCTTTAAGTCCAAATATCATACTAATAAGACATATTAACAGGAAACACCTTCCTGGTACACCATTCACAAGAATACAAGCATTTTTGAAATCATACAGGTCAATCATGATAACATAAATTTTACAGTGATGAACGATTATTGTATAGGTAATCTAGTTGAACTTGCCTTTTATCCTTTTCCAACATCAGGCTCACCATAATATCGACGTCTGCAACGTCATTACTAAAGCAAACATGTCGGACAGTGGTTTCCGGCATCACGTTACGGATTATTTTTTCTTATTTTTTATAATTATTTTAATTGTTGAAAAAATTAATAAATCATGGAAACTCTACATTTTTCATGTATTTTGTCATATTGTTCTTTCCAATTTGAAATATGCGATAGATATACCATTACTCGGCATTTTCATTAGTGTATCTGGTATATTGTATTATCACTAGATTCATATTGGACCTCGGTATAAAGCCCCCAGTTTGAAATAGAAGTCTTGGGAGCATACCAATGTCGGTATGAAGAATGTCATGCAATAATCTATATGTTATTTATCGCCATCCACAAGAATGCAGTCAATATTTAAAATATCAATATTTTTCTCTGAACACGTCCATCTCGTCATATTTTACGAGTCTTATTTTTTCTGTGTAATTATTGCAGGATGTAATGTACGACTGTGTGGTTGTAATGTGACTGTATCTATTCTATGCTTTAGGTAAAAAGGTTTTAACATTAAGTCACAATTACTCCCTTTCCTTATTAACCTATATTTAATGTCTGATATTTCTTGTTTATGATATACATCATTCTATACTTTAAGGGTTTATCCCTGATGATATTGTACTTTAAGTAGTAATCATGATTCTCATTAATTGTCCATTAGCCGTATTGGTCCAAAAGAAAATTGAAAATTGCTCTCGTTGAATCCTGATAAGAAGCTAACATTATGGTCAAACAAACTTCAAAGATACCAGCATTAATTGATCAAGAGATTTACTAAGTAACCAAGCAACAATTTATAATAATTGGCGAGTACATATTCACAATGTATGTTATTTAGAAAAGAGCCAAATAAATCAGGGTTTTTTTTCTGTACATTCGAGTTTAGAATATGACATTAGATATTGTCCCATCAGTACATATCTTCGTGGTATATAATGTATCCTAATAAAAACAGCTGTACATTACATTTGTTATAGTTTTTTTTTTTTTTTTTTTTTTTTTTTTTTTTATCTTTCATTTATTTAAGGTGGTACCATACACTTCAGGTAAAATTTGATCTGCTCGTTTAATTTTTTTATTTTTTTGGCAGTGTGTTTGAATATATCCACTGAAATAAATATCAAAATTTTACCAAATTCCAACCAACAGACTCAGGGCTATGAATTCACTAGCCACATAGCAGCTTTTCTCTCTGTGGTTTTGATCACCGAGATGCTTGAAATCTGCATACAAACATCATATGATCAGAACGTTCAACTGATTTTAAAGAGTTATCTCCCTGTAGTGTTAGGTACCACCTTAATGTATTATTTCTGTGGTATGTTTCATATATCAGTGTGTCAAACTGTATTGTTCTCTGTCATAACGTCTTCAGAATTAAACACTTATATTTGCTAATTCTTTGCTTTTCTCCTTTATTGTTAAATTATGATACAAATCCATGACATTTCTTAAAGTCAGCGGTCTTGTTTATGGGTCGTAATTGGTGTTAGGTTTGTGGTTGTTATCTGGTATATTTACACAATAAAGTTATCAGTTCTTTTCTTACAAAAATAAGAACATGTAACCATAACGTGAACATAACAATTGGAAAACTAAAATCAGTGGAGGATCCAGGATTTCAAGTTAGGGGGGCGCACTTAAAATAATCGCTCCGACAGGAGCGAAGCACGAAAATTTTTGGGGTATTTCGTGTGAAAAATGACGATTAAACGCAAAAACAATCATATTTTTTCCAAGTTTAGGGGGGGTGCGCCCCCCCCCTGGATCCGCCCCTGAAAATAATAGTTTTTGGCGATTTTTTAATAACATAGCCAGCTACGATACAAATACAAGATACCACCACCATGGGACACAAGAAGGATCAGAATAATAGTATTGTACCAGTGATCTATATTAATCACCATACCGTGTGAATACTTGTTTAGTAACTACGTAACATATACTTATTCAAGCACATGTGAATAAATGTGTTTTCTAACAAATCATTGTGGTATCTGGACATTATCTATCGGAAGTAGTTATTAAGAGAATAACTGTGAATTATATTTTATATCATTCCAAAATTTTAATATGTATAAAAATGAATTGCATACCGATCTTTGATAAATTGATTACAAAATACAAAACAATACAGATATGATACAAACATTGAATCTACGATAGAATTGGTTACAGTTCAACGTACTCTTGATACAGAACAAATAACTTATAACTATAATCCAAGTGTCCTCGCTCGAACAAGATGATCTCCTATTAATGAATTGCCATGGTACGTTGTAGTACACTGTTGTATAGCGTGACTTACATCTGTACGCCCACATCATAGAACCAATCCTCTCGAGCCTCAATCATATTTTTATTCTATTTCATAGAAGCCTATCATGATCTTCCTAACAAATACTGCTTTTAACATGATTTCTCTCAGGGTAAATTACTGAATCAAAAATGACAATAGGCTATGAGAATTTGAAAGCAATCTTCTTTATAGCTAAGATAAATATGGGTTTCCAAAAACGACATTGGCCTATATATAATAGGTTTTTAAAGTTGCATACTTAGAAAACTGATCGTAGTGAGCCCAATCAAGTTGTTTCTCTCTGGTCAAGCGTTAATCACATCATAAACAATTAATGGTTGTTTTTGTTTTGTTTTTTTAGCGGCCGTCGTGGCCGTGATCGTATGGTAGTTGGCTTTACAACTACCTATGCAATCAATGTCTATCACCACTGATGTTGTGAGTTCGAATCTCGATCAGGGCGAGGTGTACAACATTAAGTGATAAAGTTTGTCATTTACTGGCGACAGGTTGGTGGTTTTCTCCGGGTACTCAGGTTTCCTCCACCAATAAAACTGCCCGCCACGATATAACTGAAATATTGTTGAAAGTGACGTTAAGCATCATCAAATAAAACACTTCTTATCTTCTTATTGTGTGTTTGTGTGTGTGTGTTTTTTTTTTTTAATAATTTGAGATAAGAGGTATTTGTTCTTTTTCTTGATATTGGTGATATTGTTGATAATCATTGTTTACATTTTTTGTCATAGCACAAATATATGTGAAGATACCAAAGGGGTAATTTGAAGGGCAGACAACACATTGACCAACGGAAAAAGGACAAAATGACAAACAATGATCTATAACACACTACAAATAAAGCTGAAATTTCAGCAACACAAACTCACTACAACCGGGAGTGAAATCAGGTGCTCTTCAAAGGTCAGCAGTTCCTGTGTAAGACATAATAGTGTCCTGTGAAATTGTGTCCGGTTGTGTTATATTTGTAATGAAAATCCTTACACAGACCGAAAGAAGTCATCGCTGTGCTTTATACTGTCCTCGGACTTTATCATAGGAGACAATTGTAAGGGCGGACAGTATTTCACGGCGGACACTATTTAATGTTACACCTGCTCCATACAATCGACGTAAATAAAATCACATCATAAACAATCAATGGTTTATTATTAATCACATCATATCCCAGGACATCAAGCTATAATAGTGTGTGTTCGATATCCTGCATGCGTCTGTTGTTTATTCTTTGGTTTCACGTAAGCTGGGTGTTGCTTCCCCTTATTCCTGCACTTTTTTTGCTAAGTGTCCCTTTTTGTCACATATATAGCACTTGGCATCTTTTTATTTCATTCATGTTTTTGTAGTTCGACCGTTTAGGATTAATAAATTGATAGCTTAGAAATCGGTGTTTTCTATGTGTGTACTAAGTAAGTTACCACATATTTTGGCGACGAGGATAAACTTATTTGATTAATAACATTAACAATGGCTGATGAAGCACCAGCACCAGTGGTTATGCCTTCTAATTACGGCAGAATTGAAGAATTTGATGAACATTCCGAGGACTGGATTCAATACACAGAGCGATTAGAGTTCTATTTTACCGCAAATAATATAGACAATGCAGAGAAGAAACGAGCTATATTACTCAGTGTTTGTGGAAAGAAAACATATAAACTGATGAGAAATGTATGTGCACCACAGAAACCAGGAGAAAAAACTTTCAATGAACTTGTACAATTAGTTAAAAATCACCAAAATCCTAAGCCATCAGAGACTGTGCAGAGGTATAAATTCAATACCAGAGAAAGAAATCCAAACGAGTCGATTAGTATGTTTGTTGAAGAATTGAGAAATATTTCGGAACATTGTAATTTTGGAGTGACATTGGAAGACATGTTAATAGACAAACTTGTGTGTGGCATAAAAGACGACCGAATACAGAGGCGACTCTTAGCTGAACCACAGTTAAAATTTACTAAAGCAATGGAAATAGCGACGGCAATGGAGACAGCTGCAAAAAATGCACAAGATTTGCAAACTCCAGAATCAAAACCGACAGTGCACAAGTTGACATTCAAACAAGAGGAATGTTACCGTTGTGGTGGAAATCATAGACCACATGAATGTAAATGGAAAGATGCCAAGTGCTATATATGTGACAAAAAGGGACACTTGGCAAAAAAGTGCAGGAATAAGGGGAAGCAACACCCAGCTTACGTGAAACCAAAGAATAAACAACATACGCGTGCAGGATATCCGAAAACGAAAAGGAAGCAGCAGAAAACACATTTTATAGAAGAGGATGATAGTGAATGTGAGGAAACATATACTATGCATCAAGTACAGAGTGAAAAGAGGAAACCGTATCGTATAAAAGCTCAATTAAATAAAACGGAGATAGAGATGGAAATTGATACAGGAGCCGCCATTTCAATAATAAGTCAGGATACTTTGAAGCGAATCTTCGGAAGTGAGGAGCCGAAATTAACTCAGACCGGGAAACTTCGCACGTACACAGTAGAGGAACTAGGTGTGTTAGGAAAAACAACCGTTATTGTAATGTACAATAATCAAAGTGCAAATTTACCGATCACTGTAGTGAGAGGTACAGGGCCGAGCTTAATGGGACGTGACTGGCTAGAACATTTAAATCTAGACTGGAAATCCATTTTTCGAGTTGATGGATCAACAAACAACACGAATAGGGAACGAAATTCGGAGTTAGAAGCAATACTATGTAAGTACACTGAAGTATCAACAAATTTTGCTGGATGACGATTCTAGGGATTTTGTTACCATTAACACTCATAAGGGACTGTACAGATATAACAGACTTCCTTATGGTGTGTCCTCAGCGCCTGGAATTTTCCAACGTACAATGGAAAATGTATTGCAAGGGATTCCAAATGTGGTTGTCCGTGTCGATGATATTTTAATCACTGGTCGAACAAATGATGAACATTTTGAAACTCTGGACAAAGTATTGTGTAAGTTACAGAATGCAGGAATGCGCTTAAACAAAAAGAAATGTGTATTTCTTGTACCAGAAGTTGTCTACTTAGGGCACAAAGTTAACAGCCAAGGTATCTACCCAGTTGAGGGTAAAGTGACAGCAATTAACGAGGCACCAGTACCGCAAAATGTGACCGAGTTAAAATCATATCTTGGGATGTTAAATTACTATAACAGATTTTTGCCTGATCTGTCAACAAAACTGGCACCCCTTCATGAATTATTACAAAAACAAACAAAGTGGAAATGGGGAAAGGCACAACAGGAAGCGTTTGATAAGTCAAAGTTGATGCTACAATCTTCAAAAGTATTAATGCATTATGACCTCAGCAGAGAATTACTACTCTCGTGTGATGCTTCACCCTACGGGATAGGAGCAGTGCTAAGTCACAGGATGGATGATGGAACTGACAGACCGATAGGTTATTTTATCTAGAACATTAGCACCTGCTGAGAAAAATTATAGTGTATTAGAAAAAGAAGGATTAGCTATAATCTTTGCGGTGAAGAAGTTTCATCAGTATCTTTATGGTCGAAAGTTTAAAATATTTACGGATCATAAACCATTAGTAGGACTATTCAATGAGATTAAACCGATACCGGCTATGGCCGCAGCTAGACTGCAACGTTGGACGTTAATATTGTCAGCCTATGAATACTCCATTGTGTAGAAAGAGGGAAAGAATAATGTAGATGCAGATGGATTAAGTAGACTTCCATTAGATTATAAAACTGAACCAGAGGTGCCAGACGAAATGATATTGTTAATGGAACACATGGATCTTACACCTGTAACGTCACGACAAATAAAATCATGGACTCGTAAAGATCCAATTTTGAGCCGTGTAATGAACTTTGTTTTACAAGGTTGGCCAGCATCAAATACAGATGATCAAGTTAGACCATACTTTACAAGGAAACTGGAGTTAAGCTTGTATGACGGGTGTATACTATGGGGAAATCGTGTGGTGTTTCCTCCGCCGGGAAGAGATACTAATTTGCAAGAGTTACATGAAGGACATCCTGGAGTAACGCGTATGAAAATGTTAGCACGCAGTTATGTTTGGTGGCCTAATATGGACTCAGAACTTGACAAGAAAGTAAAATTTTGTCATGAGTGTCAAGTAAACCGTCATGCTCCGGCCGAAGCTCCATTGCACCCATGGGAATGGCCAGAGAAACCATGGTCTCGACTGCATATAGACTACGCTGGTCCGTTACATGGGAAGATGTATCTGGTATGTGTTGATGCACATTCAAAGTACATAGAAGTACAAGTGGTTAATTCAGCAACGTCAACTGCAACAATTGAGAAATTGCGTATGATATTCGCTACACATGGAATTCCAGATACAATTGTCAGTGATAATGGGACACCATTCACAAGTGAGGAATTTGAGACATTTACTAAGAAGAATGGAATACGTCACATAAGAATCTCTCCGTATCAGCCCAGTTCTAATGGTTTGGCCGAACGGGCTGTGCAAACATTCAAGGAGGGTTTTAAGAAAATGAAGGAAGGAAGTATTGAGACGAGAATAGCAAGATTTTTATTTGCATATCGAATAACACCACATGCAACTACTGGATTACCACCGTCAGTGATGTTAATGGGACGACGACCGCGATCACTATTGGATTTAACATATTCAGATCTACAACAGCGTTATCGACAGAAACAACAAGTGCAAAAACAATGTTATGACAAAGATACAAAGAACCGTGAGTTTGACATTGGAGATGAAGTTTATATTGTAAATCATAGTAAAGTAATAACAACAAAATGGATAAGTGGAACAATTATCAAACAAAATGGACCTGTAACATTTTGTGTTAAACTTAGTGATGGACGCATTGTTAAAAGACATCAAAATCAAATGAGACATATGTATGACAATGTTATGGAAGAACGCTTAGACATGTCCGAGATTCCGGATATTGAAATTCCATCAGTTCCAGAGAAAACCATAGTGAGTAAAGACAATGAAAATCAAGGACTACAAATATCAAAACAAACTGTAGCTTCACCAAAACCGAACGTTAATTCACGTCCGAAAAGAACAACTAGACCACCTAACCGCTATGGAGAATTTGTGTACATTTGAACTTTATTAAGGGTTGATGGTTAATTGTTAAGGGAGGAATAATCCCTGTTAACCATCCAAGGTTATCGGCAGTCTACCTATACCTTTCTTGCATGTGAATTTTTAGATTTAGTTTATTTTCATTTTTTAGAGTAGGGTTCAAATATGTAATTCTTTTCACACAGAAAAAGTACATGTGCAGATTTTTTTTAAATGTTTTTGTTATAGACTATCATATGGACACCTAATTAATTTTGATGGATAGTTCAGATTAAAAATGGAGGAATGTAATATTTGACCATTATGACTTTATGATCTGTAAACATAAACTTAGATGCCAACATGTTAAAAAGTAATCAACTGTGAAATTGTTATTTAGATGAGACAAGGCAAACCAAAACCGTTATCTTTAGAATAATGTTGTCTGCATATGTTTTTGATTATAGTAAGATAAGGTGCATGGGAAAGTTACTATAGCAGCATGTTTTTATTTCATTCATGTTTTTGTAGTTCGACCGTTTAGGATTAATAAATTGATAGCTTAGAAATCGGTGTTTTCTATGTGTGTACTAAGTAAGTTACCACACTCCACCAATAAAACTGCCCGCCACGATATAGCTGAAATATTGTTGAAAGTGACGTTAAGCATCATCAAATAAAACACTTCTTATCTTCTTATTGTGCGTTTGTGTGTGTGTGTGTTTTTGTTTGTTTTTTTTAATAATTTGAGATAAGAGGTATTTGTTCTTTTTCTTGATATTGGTGATATTGTTGATAACCATTGTTTACATTTTTTGTCATAGCAAAAATATATGTGAAGATACCAAAGGGGTAATTTGAAGGGCAGACAACACATTGACCAACGGAAAAAAGGACAAAATGACAAACAATCATCTACAACACACTACAAATAAAGCTGAAATTTGAGCAACACAAACTCACTTCAACCGGGAGTGAAATCAGGTGATCCTCAAAGATCAGCAGTTCCTGTGTAAGACATAATAGTGTCCTGTGTCCGGTTGTGTTATATTTGTAATGAAAACCCTTACACAGACCGAACGAAGTCATCGCTGTGCTTTATTCTGTCCTCGGATTTTATCATAGGAGACAATTGTAAGGGCGGACAGTATTTCACGGCGGACACTATTTAATGTTACACCTGCTCCATACAATCGACGTAAATAAAATCACATCATAAACAATCAATGGTTTATTATTAATCACATCATATCCCAGGACATCAAGCTATAATATTGTGTGTTCATATTTATTTCATTTACTGTTAAACTAATGGAAATTGTCAAGGAGAACACTTTTATCGGTTATTTATGCATTTTTATTCGGTCTTGCTGAGGGGGCATTGTTGTCATGGCAACGGACTGACTCCGTAAATAATACTATGATATTATTACATGATGACTTTGCTATTGGTATGTGACTACTTGTATTAGTTAAACCATTTGAATATGGGTTGGCATGATATGAATTGACTAATATCCTACCAACCCATGTTAAAACTCTCAACAAATTATGTCTTCCATGATTACTTCGATTGTAATATGTCTGATATTACATATATGGTAGTACACTTTAAAGAAAGATGCTACTTAGTGCTTACGGATACGAGAAAGGTCACAGGTAATTTGTGTGATGCAGTTGACTGTTTTAACTTCCACATTGTCAAATTCAAATTCTTCACTCGTAAATTCAATCGTAGTGCATAAATGAAGAGAACAATAAATCAGGATACAGAAAATAAGAGTTTCACATTTTACAAAAAAAATGTGAATGAAACAAGAAATGAAGAAGTGTGCATTAAAATGCATCTAAAAAAAGTCCACTAACCCTCATCTTAACGGTCGTATTTTTCCTATAACGTTAGGTGTAATTAGGTTAATGACATTATATCTGATGGCATTTCGATTTTAGCGGTTTAAATGAAATGTTAAAAAAAATCGTAAAATAAATCAGTAGCCAGGTGTCACTGAACTACGTCACCGGAATACGACAATCTACAAAAGTCTAAGTAGATTGATTGCTATCATTAGTAATTTTCTGGGGAAATATATAAAGAAACACAGACCCCATTTAATTCACCCAGGAACGATATCGATTTTGTTCGGGCAATGCGCATGTCCGAAGTATAGTATATTTGGAGTTCTATCATTTCATTGTTGATTTAGCCAATGAAGTACGTCATATTAGAATCAAAAGTAAACTACAAGTTATACTAAAAAATAAACATGTAATATTCATAAAATTTGTAAGAAGTCGAAACGATTACACTGTTAAAACAATTGTCGGATTAGTAAACTACGACAAGGGAGTTAAACAGCATGGACTCCATCATGTACATATAATCTTCTCATAAAAGGCCAAAGTACATGACAAATCGCTTCAATAAGCAAAGAGATGAACATGAATATTTGACTAGATCCAGCTAATTTTATTTCATTATACTCGTATTACTGGATTATCTAGCGCTAGTTTTTCTATAATACAATACTTGATCAGAACAATTTATTTCCACGCTAAAACAAAAATGTATATTATTCTCCGATAGATATGGTACTTTTATAATAGAAAGCGAAAGCGTTCGAGGGGATTCTTTCGATTGGGTACGAAGATGGAAACAACCAAGTCTCTTATGTTAATTTAAGGGCACGTCTTTTTTTTATCTATACCAAAAACAATCTGTTAGAATTGTGCTTTAATAACATTTGATGGCTTTCACACTGATAAACAGTACGATGATATTATCCCATGTAAAGATGACTAAACAAGGGAACAATAACGTCTTCTATGATTTAGATGAAACTTCAGTGGCAGATCTAGCTAACATTACGAAAATTAGCCCAGATTACTATTTTTTTAAATAACATCCTGTTTTTTTTAAACATCCTATATCAGCCGCTAAATATAACATCACTTTATATCAAGTTATATAATCACTCGTGCAAGGGGTAACGTCTTACAAACATTAGAGATTTCTTTTACAATAGCTGTGTATTGAGAGTATTTTGTACTATTTCAACTTGAAGTAGAACAGTACTTATATGACATATGCATACGAAGAAGAACACCAGTACTATTATATGTTAGTTGATTGTTTTTTTAATTTCAGTGTATGTTACTATATACATGTTTGTTAGTTGATTGTTTTTTTAATTTCAGTGTATGTTACTATATACATGTTTGTTAGTTGATTGTTTTTTTAATTTCAGTGTATGTTACTATATACATGTTTGTTAGTTGATTGTTTTTTTAATTTCAGTGTATGTTACTATATACATGTTTGTTAGTTGATTGTTTTTTTAATTTCAGTGTTTGTTACTATATACATGTTTGTTAGTTGATTGTTTTTTTTAATTTCAGTGTATGTTACTATATACATGTTTAATAGACCTTAAGTCTTTACGTTCTGAGTTCCGTGTTATGATGTCCGTTACGATTACCGAAAAATAGGATGTTCGGTTTATCTTTACCTCCAGTTGTTTGTAGAAGGACGTCATTTGTGTTTGTTCGGTTTATCTTTACCTCCAGTTGTTTGTAGAAGGACGTCATTTGTGTTTGTTTGCGCATGGTGATGTCCAAGACATATTGTGTTGTGTTTTTGCTTTGTTTTTCGTTGTCTTGTGTACACTATGCTGCCAGCCTTCTCTGAATTGTTCATTTTGATTGCTCCTTCGGTATTTACTAACGTTTACTTTCAAGTTGTGGGACATTGGACCAAGATGAAATACGTGACTGTCAATAATAAAAAGATCAATCCAACTCATTCAATGAAATATATAAGTTAGATAAATCTGAATTTAACCTCTTAAATGTGGTATTTCCTCTTTTTTTAGTATTTCATCACAAACAACGATGATATATTCTACATCCAGAAAAAAGAATATCATACACATATTGATTGTCGGCGAACTTGTATCAATAAAGAGGACATTCATATCTAAATGAATGGTATCCTCATATAGACAGAGTCAATATTTTATGTACTAACGTATTTTATAAGGAAGGGTTTTAATGTCTGTATCTATGAAATGCTCAATATCATTTTCACAGGGAAAAACATTTAACAAGGAATACTATGCTTGAATTTTCTTCATTATTTTTTATATAAGGAATTAATTATTTATATCAGAACCAATATTTTAGGATTATATGATTTCTTTGCTGTAAATTCACTTGTCATCTGATTACCAGGGACCTCAACACTGGTTGATCAGATTTTCTTACTAAATTTGAGATGACTATATAAGAATTTCCCACAATAAATCAGATTTGGAAAGCAACATTTTCATATTCCCAATAGCAACCAATTCACACACGTGTCTACGCGATATAATATAATCTCCATCACGTGGTCGTCCACTCAAACTAGATTGTATAAAAGGATATCATTCATTGGGTAACTGTGAATAAAATTTCGGGGAGTCCATTTTACTATCCATCAATTGCAAGTCGGACGTCACAAGATGATTCAAGTCTTGGAGGACGGAAATAAAGAACCTTAATTGACAACTAAATGCTAGTTTGATAGTAACATGTCGACGATAACCAACGTTGTATGACATGCCGAAAATGTGTAACGTGCTTGGTTATTGTACCCAATCGTAAAATGTCGATGATATGCAACGATGTGTCATTGTTGTACTATAGCATAACATGTCGATAATATGTAGCGATGTTTCATCGTTGTACTCTAAGGTACATATGCAACATGTTAAGAATATACAACGATGTGATTGCACCCTTACGTCACATATCCACAAGTTATGCGTGATGAGAGTACACTAAGGTAACATGTCGGCAATAAGTAACGATGTGTAATAGTTAGATCCTAAGGTAACATGTCGACAATAAGTAACGATGTGTAATAGTTAGATCCTAAGGTAACATGTCGACAATATGTAACGATGAGTGATAGTTAGATCCTAAGGTAACATGTCGACAATATGTAACGATGAGTGATAGTTAGATCCGAAGGTAACATGTCGACAATAAGTAACGATGAGTGATAGTTGAATCCTTAGGTAGCATGTCGACAATATGTAACGATGAGTGATAGTTAGATCCGAAGGTAACATGTCGACAATAAG
>MJUT01057528.1:253071-264428 GCA_002080005.1 Gigantidas platifrons
GTAACGATGAGTGATAGTTGAATCCTTAGGTAGCATGTCGACAATATGTAACGATGAGTGATAGTTGAATCCTTAGGTAACATGTCGACAATATGTAACGCTGTTTGATAGCTTTGTCCTAACGTTACATGTCGACAATATGAAACGATGTTTGATAGCTTTGTCCTAAGGTAACACGTCGATAATATATAACGTTGTGTTATAGTTGTTCTATTACGTCACAATATGTAGCGATTTGTAATTAGCATACCCGAACCATGTCGACAACATGCATCGATGTGTGATAGCTCTACCATAATATATCATGTTGACAGTATGTAGCCATGGGTATTAGTCGTACCATAGCGTAACATGTCGACCATATGTCGCAATTTGTGATGTTTTACAACGATGTGCGATTGTTGTGCTCTAAGTTAACATGTCGACAATGAGATTACTCATGTCAAGGTGGAATGTTTCAGTGAATAATTCAATTCATCAGTCTAATATGTCTATAGACTACAGCCAGAAACAGCTGTTAAAATATAATTCATTCACAGGTAGCGTGTTGTATTTTGTAGGTGTGAAACAAGTTTATTTCATTATTAAATGTAAAAGAAGATAATATGTTGTTTGTTACTTGTGGAGGCAGAAAGTGTAATATTTCCTCATTGTTATATGATAATTCTGTCATTGGGATTTATTTTATGACACTTTCCCTACGTGATCCAGCATCAAATAAATCACATTACAATGTCTAATGTCCCGTCAGCAACAAAATCAAAATAATTATTAGATTCTATAAATCAATGGAAAGTGACCAACTCTTTTCTCAACTTCTAATAAGGAAATGAGGAAGAAGCTTTCTCCATCAGATGGCTATACAAAGAAAAACTGCAATAAATGTCAGACCAATTCAATTTGTTACTAATTGCAATTTTCGGCGTGAAATATTTTAGTTTCATTTGAGGTTGTAGTATCTAATATTCAATATGGTTCGTTCTCTCCTGGATATTCTGAACTTTTAGGTCTTGCAACATATCATAATTATAAATATTAGTATAACGTATACATCTACTGTATATACATTCATGGGTACATCATTGTTATTTTATAAGTTATATCTTATAGAAATAGCATTACAATTCTCATGAGATCAACACTGCTTTGATATTCATTCATAATGAACTGTATGTACCCATTTAAGGTAAACTATTTATGTAAGCATCTCTTTATATTAATGGGTTTTTTTCACAATTACACAATATTCATTTGTTGTCATTTGATACTAAATTTTACTAGTATTGCGTTTCCAATCTTTAATTCTTCGTTTTACATTATTGTTTTGTTTCTAACTAATTTCAAAACTATTTCATTTTCATAATTTGAATTTATTATTTCCAATGAATCTAAAATTACAAAAATATGTATATATATTTTCATTCTTTTTTTTCCAGTTTAACTAGATATATATGCTTCGGCTAAAATGCAATCGTTTTTATTTATTTGTCATTGAAAAAATAATTTGTTAAAGTACTTACGTTAATGCAATACTCATCCAAAAAAGTTAATCCAAACTTGAGCCCATAAATAGTCAATACTTTACACGTCTGGAATAAATAAAAAGAAATAAAACTTGTAAGCCAAAATTCCAATTAGAAGTGAATATCTTTTTGTAGGGAATTTGTTTATAAGAACGATTAAAGGTTTTATCCAATGACAGTGGAAATCGATAATCGGGATATTTTCAAAATGGTACAGTCAGATTAGTATTCTTGACTGTAACACGACCAAGTGTCTCTTATCTTCTATACATATTGACAAGGAATTAGTTATACTAAGCTTCTGTGATAATCACAACAGAAAAATACTCAATTATTTCTTCCCAAGAAAATTAAGTAGAACACTTGCAAGTCTGTTTATTTGTTTATCTGTTTATTTGTTTATCTAAAATTAATGTAAGTTTGGAAACTATTATTTCAGAGTTCACAATAATAATGATAATATATGCTCACTGTTTATAACAAAGTTCACCCTGCTTCAATCAATAAACAGTTTTGATTCATAAAGAAATAGTTATATTATCATGGTGTTAATAAGAGTTTGAAGATACCATAGGGGCAATCAGAATCCGTAAATCGAAGAAGAACAGACAACACAATGGCGAAAAGAAAAAGTACAAGCAACGATCTACAAAACATACATATAAAACTAAAGATCGAGTAACACGAACCCCACTAAAACCCGGAGGTAAATTCGTGTCATTTCGTTTGGCTTTTTTTTTCTGAATGTTTTGGAACTCTTACGGGTAAATATTAAAAACAAAGTATTGTACCTAAACTAGAACTGTTATCGATACATGTCTTTCTTTTTGTAATGACTGCCTTGGAACTGTTGTCGGTAAGCAGCATTTGAAGATACTTAAGTGGTAATTACAATATGTAAGTCGAAAAAGCACATATAACACAATGTCCAAGAGAGAGAAAAAGACAAACAATGATCTACAAAGCATTACACAGGAAACTAAAGATCGAGCAACACGAACTCAACTAAACATCCGGGGTAAACTCAGGTGCTCCGGAAGGGTAAGCAGTTCCTACTCCACTACATAGCTGTTTTATTTGTTGAGAGTTACTATTGGTAGATCTTTTGTTGTTGTTGTTAGGACTGATTTATAACTTGTATCTGTAACGGATTTTTATTGAGACTGATTTGGAACTGGCATCGGTTAACATGCATTCATTTGGACTACGTTGTAACAAATTGTTGTAAACAACTTGCGTTTTGTTAGTACTAACATGGAACTGTTAGTGGTAAATTACTTGTTGTTTCAATTGCTTTGGGACTGTTTACTGTTTGCTTAATATTCAATTACTCGATGGAAAATATTAAAATGCTCGTTTATGCTACCCATAAGAGAGAATGTGTAGCAATAAAATGGGGAAAAAAATACCATACTGTCGGAACATTTAAAAAATACCATACTGTCGGAACATTTAAAAAATACCATACTGTGGGAACATTTAAAAAATACCATACTGTCGGAACATTTAAAAAATACCATACTGTCGGAACATTTAAAAATACAATAGAAACATCGTAGAATGAGGAAACAGCGATACCCATAACATACAAATACATGACCGCTCACTTGTCTGACTTAGTACAGTCACTTCAATAAATAGTGGCGGTGTTATATGTTGACTAGTTTTACTGGCCCAAACTTCAACTTTTAGTAAAATAATACTGTAATGTAAGTGTCTTCTACTTGTTAGTTAAATGCCAACATTTAAGAAATACATATACTAATTGTACTTCAATTCAAAAATACTTTGAATCAGTTAAGATATTAATCTGAAATGATTATCAAATAATCATGAAATCATCATCCACAATTCCCATCTAAGATTCAGATAACAGTCAAAATCACTTAACCTACATATTAGTAACCTTCATGGTACGTCTTAACTTCTTACTGATAAATACTATATATCATTGACCTTCATGGTACGTCTTAACTTCTTACTGATAAACACTATACAATTATTGACTTTGATATAGGTTGCTACAGGGATTTATCAACCTGAAAAAAAGTTATATTCACTGAGGGTTGATAAATCCCAGTAGCAATCTATTCCAAAGTCAATGATCGTTTTATTATATGATTAGATCTATACATGGGAAAAGCACAACATTTACCTGGTAAATCAAACATACTTAGCGATGCTCTTTCCCGATTGCAGATTTCCAAATTCAAATCGTTGATGCCAAATGCAGATCCAATCCCAGCAGAGGTACCACATCTACCATCGTTGCCGACTTAAGTAATACAGTAGGGGAATTGGTGGATGCGTCTTTGGCAGATTCAACAAAAATTCAGTACAAGAAAGTATAGAATGAATTTACATTGTTTTGTTCGGAAAAAATATTAAAATCAGATGCAAATTTACCTGTTTCCATCAACACGTTATCTTTGTTTTTAGCATCTCTTTTTCAATATGTACATATAACTCTGCAATCAGCTACTTTCACAAATTACATAACATGCAAGACCCAGCAAGTTCATTTTTTATAGTAAAATTGTTACATGGAGCACGGAAAACACGACCTTGTTTTGACAGCAGACTCCCTATTACTAGGTCTATTTTGCAACGATTAATATCAGCCTTAAATCATACCTGTAGTAACCCATATTATCAAGCAATGTACAAGGCAATGTTTTCAATAGCCTTCTATGGGTTTCTGCGTGTGGAAGAAATTACTAAAAATCTTGGTAACAACAGCAGTCATTGTTTACAAGTTTCAGACATACATCAAAATACAGAGGGTTTTTCAATAGCATTTCGTTCATACAAACATTCTGTCCCAGGAACTGTGTCAAAAATTGGCGTAGCTAGGGTGACGGAATCAGCTTATTGTCCGGTTAGACTGTTAGAGCAGTATTTAGGACTAAGAGGGAATAAGAATGGCTGTTTGTTTGTCCATCCAAATTTGTTGCCGATTTCTAGATCTCAGTTTATAAATGCCCCCAATGCAGCACTTGCATTCATAGGTTTATCTACTTCTGTTTACAAAGGACATAGTTTTCGGATTGGGGCATCAACTTGGGCATTACAACTAGGGAAATCTGACACTCAGATTAGAGCAATAGGTCGCTGGAAATCAAATGCTTTTCTCAAATATTTGCGCCCTGAAATACAGTTATGATTATCTTAAATTTATAATACGGTTTGTACTTGTGACGAGCAGGAGCAGTTACTGTAGTGGGTAGGCTGTTGTATGTTATATATGTATATATATCTAATGAACAATATTTGTGTCGGGATGTAGAAATTTAACAAAAATAACCAATTGGTACCAAGTTGTTCTATTTTGTAACATGACGAGCAGGAGCAGTCATCACTGTTTATTTTGCACTCCTATTATACATTTTTAGCATGCTGCAATATGTTTACAGTACCAAATTATAATTTTTACTAGCTTGTGCTTGACATGGCTACACATTTGATTTTTACATGTGTATTACAATATTATTAGTAACATTAAAAGGGTCAAATAAATTGTGAGTAAACTTACTATAAATTGCATGTATATATAAATTATATGATAATGTATACATAAAAAATATATGTAGTAGCATGAGGAGCAGGAGCAGTCATGACAAATTTAAACCGGGTGTTAATTCACAATTTAGTGGAAATGTTTGTTATTAATTGTGTAGTTAGTAGCGTGCTCATAGGCAAAAAATATAAAGCATGCAGCTGCGGGTGGGGGGATCGTTGGAACGATCTTTGGCCCTTTATAGGACCCCACCTTCACCTGTTTTAGTTTTAGTATGTTTTAGCAATAGAATAAAGAATTGGCCACGATAGGTGGCCCAAATTTTTCCAAACTGAGAGTTTGTTTTAATTTATATATTGGCGAACAGAGCTGGCTGCATGCTTGGAAAACAAAGGGAATTAGCTTGTTGGTTTTGGAACGGGAGCATAAATACTATATATCATTGACCTTCATGGTACGTCTTAACTTCTTACTGATAAACACTATACAATTATTGACTTTGATATAGGTTGCTACAGGGATTTATCAACCTGAAAAAAGTTATATTCACTGAGCCGAAGGCGAGGTGAATATTGCTTTTTGAGGGTTGATAAATCCCAGTAGCAATCTATTCCAAAGTCAATGATCGTTTTATTATATGATTAGATCTATACATGGGAAAAAACGTTTCCGGCATATTTTTAGCTTTTAAATATGTCCGGCATATTTTGACAGCTACATTTGTTGCTCTACGAGTGTTTTTGGAATCTTTTTCTTTCAAGATTCTTCTGAATTCAGCCTCGTCCACTGTGGCAAACCGTGCAGACGACAATTCATTGTCCATTTTATTATTTTTTTTATGTACAGACGTCAACAAGGCATTCTCTGATAGAAAATGACGTCAAGGAACCCCGGATGAAAGACGCCCCCTGATTGGCCAATGTTGCCGAGAGACGTAAATTTTGATTGGAACGTGAAATTCTGAAATCTATATTTCTATTTTTAGCCCAAATTGGGGTGACATTACAGTCCACACTACCTATGAGCTAATTTTAGCTCATTTGAGGTTGACATCGCACGTACGCATTACTTTTCAAGTTGATTTCAGCCAATTAGAAACTAGACAAATGTTCAATCATATAATCATACATATTATTACCCTTCATGATAAGTTTTAACTTCTTACTGATAAACACTTCATATGTCCAAGTTTTATTCACATATGCGGGTCTCTGTCAGAATTATCATTAAGTACTGGCAAAGTAATAAAAGCCAATATTAAGATACGATCATTCAATAAAAGTGCTATTTATGTAAATTGGATTGTTCTTTATAAATAACCCCGTATTACGTAGTAAAGTAATTGTGTTAATACAATGAAATGGGAGAAAAGAGACTCGTTGCTGTTGTGATGTCATCGTACCATTCTCTTTATGACAATTAAGTGCTAAGTTTGGAATATATGAGATCAAACATTTACTGTTCCATTTTACTAAACCATTGTTTAACTATTTATCACGAATACAATTGTCTGATATAAATGATCGCTAAAACAATATCATTGCTATATTATTGCTATATACAAAGTGATATCATAATGATATACATCACAACACTAAATAAAGTCAACTTTATATATATACCCTAATCTAATACACATTTTCTCTCCACTCAGACTTATTTGATCCGACTTTTTTAGAGTGTTACTTGACAAAGTTGTTACGGTTATATTTTCCTTTGTTACAATTATTGTTACATATAATCAAATCATGTTAGGATTAATGAAAGCTCTCTTGCTTCACATGGAGGCTTCTTTTCCCAAGGATACAATTCTAACCTTCTTGACCACTTCTTGTGTCGTGGAAAAAGTAATCCTAATTTAACGTATTCATTTAGAATGAGCAAGTGTTTTCTTCCTGAGGCTTTTCTTATACTGGTCATCGAAAAAAGTCAATAACGGGAGGAGAATAAACGGTGTCTATACGGACTGTATAAATCTAGATTTGAAGATAACATCACCTAACGAACATGAATCTTTGCAGCGTTTTAAATGTCGGTCTTTTAAGCTAAGACATAAAGATACATTAAGTGATTATAGTTGGACATTACTTCCTCGTAAATACTTTCAAAATAGTGCACACAGAGTAAGGGTAATTGGTGAAGAAAATGCTTTTAGTTAATTAAAGACTTAACGTAAAAAATAGCTGAAATATCAACAAGCTGATGTTTAATAATGATTGAGATAAAATAGAACCACGTCCTTCTAATAGCCGAAGAACACGCAAGACGAGGAAAGTAAAGACAATGTCTGATTGATGTATTAATTAATTGATAATTTCATGGTCAAAAGTTCTGAAAACCTAAAACCTTGAAACAAATCAAATTATGGAATAGTTACGTTATGCGATTTTCTAGAAGTCAGTGAAGAACACATAATGAAGTTGAGAATTAGATAGCATTCAAGATAAAATGTTTGTGGAAAGTGTTTCTTGATCAATAAAACAAATACAAGCTAAAACAGTTGGCGAGCAATACAAAATAGTCTATAACAAAGAGAAACGTGAATTAAACGATTCTAGTCTATGTCTATAACAAGTACATAAAGTGCACTGCGGTACATATATTGCATGTATAATGTAATCGTACAGTGTCCATACATCTATATGTATGATAACGACTAGCAGAGGGCAGGGACGTGTCTCTCACAAAATAAAACATGGTACAAAAAATCTAGACATACAGTATATTTTTTTCAATATTTTTTATATTCTATATCTATTATAGAAATAGATAATATACTTACATTGTCGGAAAATATAGTCTTTATTTGTGAGAGCTTTAGAAAAAGGTAGAAAAGTAAACTGTTTTACTACCGGCTCCGATACGCTACGCCAAGTAAAACAGCATTTGCGACAGTTAAATCCCCAATTGACGTTGACAGCTCTTCAAATACAATACAGTTATTCCTTACACATAATGCAACTTTAATGTGATTTGACCGTCAATTTCACAATTAACATTTCGTAACTAAGAATTTTGAATGAGTCGCCATATTGCACCCTTGAAATTCAACGTGTCTAATCACATGATCCGGGAGAAAATACCATCTACCTCAAATACAGTCAAACTTCGGTCGTTCGAACTTCAATAGCTCGAACACCGCTGATATCTCGAACTGCATTAAAAGTCCGGTCATTTTTTTTACTATATATCTATATTAAATAAACTTCGGATTCTCGAACTTCGATTTCTCGAAATGTCGAACTAATATGTTGGTCCCCAAAACAGTAACAATAAGGAAATTACCAACAAAAACTTGAACTGCAATTTTAATGAGCGTCTGTGTCAAAAATGTACCTGAGAACAGCAGGTGTGATTTACACAAGCTGTATTGATCAGTGTTGATTGATGACAGGTAGGTGATTAACGGTGCATGTCATGATAGGTGTAAATCTCTTAACTGAGTTGTAATCAAAATGTCATCTTAATCTTTAAAGAAAGTTAATCAATTAACAGTCGGCGATCTAATTAATTTAGTGATGATCTTTTTCGGCATATTTAAAAAGTTTTATTAAAATTGAAAACTCGTTAAGTGATAATGTTTTAACAATTTACAAAATTGTACCAAGCTATCGAAAAGCTGCGAAAAACATCGAAACATTCAATTTGCTATAAATCGTGAACGAAACTTCAGCCAGTCAGTTTCAATGATGGACGACATATTTATTACTAAGAAAGGTACAATGTACAAATAATGAATAAACAACAAAACGCATGAATCAAGATCTACATACGTTAAAGGTGACAGTTATAAGTCCAAATGAAAGCATGTTAGCGGTTACACAACTACGGAAATTTCATATACATATTATAACATATTGCGCACTTCCGGTTCAGACCGGACAATTTTCCGAACTTCAATTGCTCGAACTGCCGATAACTCGAACTATTTTCGTCGGTCCCTTCGAGTTCGAGTCATATGACGATATGTTTACTATGACGTTAAAATCTTTCAATAACATTTCGCTGTATTTCATTTTATGCTGTTTCGAGAAGCTTTTTACGGCTCAAAGGAAAGACTGTTGTGTCTGGCATTAGACTAGAAAAACAGTATTGTATTTCAAGAGTTACCGGCGTCAATTGTGAAATTGCAATTGCAATGGTCAAATTACTTATTGACCCCGGAAAATCCCCCAATATGAACTTTTATTTCTTAAATGAAATGCAAACATGTAGCTCACATCAAAGTCTACATCGAATGTCATATCTCGTCAACAGGTTGCTAAATTGCTAAATAGATCTACTTGATACATACAAATGATGTGCTGAATTTGTAATTATTACCTCTTTAACCCTCGTTAAGCATCTAGGGAATCATGTGTTAACAAACGACAGTTTTTTTTCCTTTACCAAGCAGTGGGTTATCTGTAATATTTTTTCATTATCTCCTTTGTCACTAAATAGTCAAGTCAATCATGGGAATTTATAAACCCCCATCAATAACTGACAATGATTTTTCAGATAATTTTACAAAAAATCTTGATAAATGTACCATGCAATATGACAATTTTTTGGTCCTTGGTGATTTGAACTTTGACATGTTAAACAAGAAAAAATGTGAAACTATAAATGATATCTGTGACATTTTTGATATATCACAGCTTTTGTCAAAACCTACTTGTTTTATGAAAGGGTGTACACCATCATTGGTAGATATAATACTTACAAACAAGAAAGAAATGTGTTTTAATGTTCAGAACTTTCCAACTGGTATAAGTGATTGTCACAATTTGATATCAGTAACAATCAAGGGTAAAGTAAATGTACAGAAACGACATAAAATTACATATAGAGGTTATAAAAATTTTGATATAGACAATTTTAACTCAGATATTGATCATATAAAGATACCATCCTCTGAAAATATCACTACATCAGAACAACTAAATGAAGTGTATACAGAGTATGAACATAATTTCACAAATGTCCTTAACAACCATGCACCTATGAAAACAAGACAAGCAAGAAAACAACCATTACCTTGCATGAACAGCGAACTCAGGAAAGCTATTTATCGAAAACATATGCTTTACACACAGTTCACGAAACAGAGAAACTCCAAAACATGTGAGAAATACAGGAACCAACGAAATCTGGTGACAAAACTTAAAAAAATATCCACAAAAAACTATTTTTTAGAACGTTGCACAGGTGGAGCCAAAAATAGTAATTTTTGGGCAACAGTAAAACCATTTTTCTCTAAAAAATGTCAGTCTGGTGACCAAAAAATTGTCTTGTATGAAAACAACCAAATTGTCAATAAAACCGAAGAAGTCACAGAAAATTTTAATACTTTTTTCGCTACTGTTGCAAATAAGATTGGAAGCGATGTTGTATATGATCCATCCACACATCCGAGTATTTTACAAATAAAAAATCAATCATGTACAAATACTCCTTTTGATTTTCAAAAAACAAGTATAGACAAGGTGGAAAAAATAATAAACAAACTAAACATTAAAAAGGCTACTGGTGCAGATGGTATACCGGCTAAGGTAGTTAAACAAAGTAAATCTACTATAGTGCCACAATTAACATCTTTAATAAATTTAACAATTGATACTGGTTTTTTTCCTGACAGACTCAAACAGGCACAGGTAACACCAATCCACAAGAAAAATGATCAACTAGACAAAGCAAATTACAGACCAGTTAGTGTTTTACCAATTTTTTCCAAAATATATGAAAAAGTACTAGAGTTACAATTAGGGGATTTTTTTGAAAATATTTTTAACCCTTATCTATGTGCATTTCGACGTGGCCATGGTTGTCAAACCACACTGTTAAGGTTATTAGAAGACTGGCGTACGGCATTAGATAAAAATCATTATATAGCTGCCGTGTTGATGGATCTGTCAAAGGCATTTGACTGCCTACCGCATGAAATTTTGCTTGACAAATTGTCAGCTTATGGTGTCTCAAACCATTCAGTTTTAATTCTTAAATCTTATTTGTCTAATAGGAAACAAAAAATTAAAATTAATAGTATACTTAGCAGCTGGGCTGACATCCATAAAGGGGTACCCCAGGGATCTATCCTGGGACCCCTTTTGTTCAATGTATTTATAAACGACATATTTTTATTCATAAAAAATGGTTCATTGTACAATTATGCAGACGATAACACTCTATCTTTCAGCCATCCGGATTACAACACCTTAATTTCTACTCTTGAATCAGAATCTCTAGAGCTTATCAAATGGTTTAAAATAAACAAAATGCAAGCAAATCCTGATAAATTTCAAGTTCTGGCCATAGGTAAAAAAACACATGAAAAA
>MJUT01057528.1:264981-277975 GCA_002080005.1 Gigantidas platifrons
TGTGCCAAATTTGCATGAAATGCTTAAATTTTAGTTGAATGTTTTATGCCATTTGCTGCTTGTTTTTTAGTATGTGCTTTTTTCTTACTTGTGCTGATTAGTGCTTTTATTTGAAAATTTACATGAAATGCTTAAAGTTTTAGTTGTATGTGACATGTCATTTGCTGCTTATTTTATGTATGTGCTTTTTATGTTCATTTTCTTTCTTATTAGTGCTTTTATCTGTGCTTAATTTGCTTGAAATGCTTAATTTTTAGATGTATGTGTCATGTCATGTCTTATCCTTTGCATGCTCTTATTGTTTTAATGTTATGTTTGTATTCGGTGAAAAGCTCTTGAGAGCTTATGTTATTTATTATGTATATGTACCGAATCAAAATAAAGCTTTCTTATAATCGTAATGTTGGTGTTGGAAATGACTAGAATACATTATAAATAACTAAACTCTAAACTTCATCGTATAATAGTGGAAAGTTCTGATATGAAAATGGCTTATTGTAAGGATTGTAATACATCGATGGAGTACTACATTCTGTAACCTTACATAAATATACAACATTCAGTGACCTTGAATGCATCCTTAATAACGTGTTAGAGAGGGAGGGTTGGGACCCCATTCAGCGGCTGTACCCCACAGAGGGAGGGTTGGGACCCCGTTAAGCGGTTGTACCCCACAGAGGGAGGGTTAGGACCCCATTAAGCGGCTGTACCCCAGAGAGGGAGGGTTATGACCCCATTAAGCGGCTGTACCCCACAGAGGGAGGGTTGGGACCCCATTAAGCGGCTGTACCCCACAGAGGGATGGTTAGGACCCCATTAAGCGGCTGTACCCCACAGAGGGAGGGTTATGACCCCATTAAGCGGCTGTACCCCACAGAGGGAGGGTTATGACCCCATTAAGCGGTTGTACCCCACAGAGGGAGGGTTGGGACCCCATTAAGCGGCTGTACCCCACAGAGGGAGGGTTGGGACCCCATTAAGCGGCTTTACTTTACCACTTTTTAGTGCCTCAAGACAGGAACCGAATTTCAACGACGTTAATTTAATTGTTTTATAAAAGATTTGAGGTGACAGATGGTTGTTCGTTTGTGATATTGACGCAATGTTTGACAATCACTGCTTATACTTCATAATATATTATTCAACGTGCATATAATACTATTGGTGATGACGGGTAAATGTATTGTATATTTTGTTGTTGTCTTCACTGTGAGCGTACCTGCTGAAGGTTATTCCAAACACAAGTCATTCAAGCTAAATTAGATATTTACGTTTTTATTCTTCACACAATGATATAGCTCAACAAAATAGCTCATACTATTAAGCAACAATCACTCTTTCACTCACTCCAAAATGAGAGAAATCACTTTTAATATATGTAGCATTTCTTATTTTGAATAAGTTACTAGATATAAAAAAAAAAAAAAAAAAAAAAACAGATAAAAGAAAAGGTAAATAGTATGATAAAAGTAACAAAAAATGATTAGAAAAAAATAATACCGAGACAAATACGCCCTTAAACCGTAAAACATATTGGAAACTAATCAGAATGTTGATTAAATCTAAAGGAAGTAATTTTACACCCCCACTTGGGAATTTAAATAATGATCAAAATATTAATGATATTGCTTATGAAGACTTAGATAACTACGAGTTATTAAATACATATTGGTGTACGTCAATATCAGAGCTAGACGACAAAAACGTTCTTCGTCGGCAGTTTGACTCAAAAACAAATACTATCATTGGAGAAATACATGTAACAGAGAATGAAATAATTGATGATATTCATATTCTTGACCCAAACAAAGTTACAAGGTCAGAAAAAATAAGTCATAAAATGTTTATAATTTACCACAGAAAATAACAACAATTTTCAAATTTTATTATATAGATATCGATGAAATACCGTGATTTCCGAGTTAAATAAAAACGATAATTTCACTAGTGAAATTACCATTTTTATTTTCACTCTCGCTATTTTTCCCGCCATATTTCCAACCGGAACTATTTTTTTAGAATATTATATGGAGTGATGTCCCTTTGCTTCATTTCATTGACAGATTGTTAGTTTCTATAAAGGAACGATTTAAAAAATAAACAAAAGGATATCTTAATCTAGTATTTCATTGCGATACAATAAAAAGCAGGTAAATTTGGGAAACATTGACATGTTTTAATACTTTTCATGGCAGAATTATGCTCTAAAAACATGTGGTCTCGGTAGAAAGAATCTTTCCAACAGTAGGATAAAACTTTAACCACCCCCAAAAGATCGTCTGCTATAAATTAACTCCAAATAATAGTGTTCGTTCTATTGCTTCTTGTGAAATGAATCCAAATTTTTCACAGCTTTCGTCAACCACAAGTACTAGTTCAATGACTTCTGACACTAAGATGTCATCTCGTTTTTTATGGGAACACTTACATTTACGGAGGAACTTTTAATTTTAACAATCCTAAGTCTAGTCAGAAAAGACAAAGTGATGATTCCGGATTACAAATAGCAAAAAGCTAAATATAAAAGAATCCTACCTTTATCGTTTAGTGGTTCCGATTCTGAGTGAACTTTAGTCCAGTTTCCTTCCGTTATAATCCGTTTGAATTACACGATTTACATTTCCTAGCTGTTATATTGTTAAATTACTTGTTTTCTAATTATATAATTCATCGAATTGAAATAGTTTTGGTTTTGTTAACGGCCAAATATTGGTATGCATCCGACTTCTTTCACAAGACATTCTTCCCACAAGAGTACAAATGAAACATACATCAAGTGTCAATAAATAAAATTGTGTCTTTCAAGGTCGAGTGCATACTATGGTCACAAAGTTTACAAGTAACCAACATGGAAATTACATTCCTAATCGAAATATGTGCACACGAATTTATTTATTTACAAAATTGAAAAACTTTTCAGTCAACGAGTAGCCAAGGACATAGTTGTATATTAATGCGCAATAAAGAAATAAACACATGCAATGCAGATGAAAGATTGACTCAAAACATTCTATATAATAAACAGTATAACTAACTTCGATGTCCGATTACCAAAAATATGTCACTCATGACCGCACAACACTGATAATTCACTCATGCGCATGAGTGAATTATCAGTGTTGTGCGGTCATGAGTGACATATTTTTGGTAATCGAACATCACAGTTAGTTATACTATAAATATTTGCAAAAACTACACAAATATCATTTAAACTGGACTATTGATCATGTTATTCAATCTTTATTCTCATAAACCATCGTAATACATTGGTATAGAGATACAATATATACAATATATACAGAAAATAAATAAAAACAATAAATACAATAATAGTCATAGTAATTACCCAGGAGGTAATAAACTAGAATTAATGTTTCTGATCAACTGACAGAGTTTCCTTCATTTTGATTGTGTTTTACTACTTATTATTTCTTTAAATTTCAAAACATTAATTCTAGTTAAGTACCGTTTTTCAATGCATGATTTTCTTTTGTCATGGAAATAACTGCATCGCATTATATAATAGAATTCTTCCCCAATTTGATTTTCTTGACAGAGTTGACATTTTCTATTTTCCCTTGTGATATTATTCCATCTTCCGGTTTCTATGGGTAATTTTGTATTGGTGGTTCTAAATTTGCAAAAAGTGAAAATGTCTCTATTTTCTAAAATATTAAAATAGTTTTCAAATTCGAATATTTGTTTATAAAGTCTGTAGTTCAATGCCTTTGGGGAATTTTCTAAATTGCTATTCCATTCTTGTAAAAAATGATCTCGGAGACGGAATTTTACATAAGCGATCACCCACTCTGTATTAAAGTTTATATTCTGAAATGTCCATACATTTGATAAGCCACAATTATCCGATATATCTTTTACAAATTTTACCCAAGGAGCAGATATATTTCCATTACAAAAGAAACTATGCAAAAGTTTATAAGAATTCATACATGCCAACCCTACCGATTTACGCGGTAGTCTACAGAATTTTTAAGTCTTCTACCGCCTACCGATTTTAGATGTTTTAGATGTTTTCCTACCGATTTAAAAAAAAAATGGTAAACAATTTGATCGTGAATTGTTCATATGTTGATTATTCTTGTAGATTTCTGCGACGTATAAATGAGTACAAATCCAAATTATTTAGGCCCTTTCCGTAATCGTTTGGTCAATTCTTTATCATTAAACCAATCAGAAACGGTATTTAAAACAAAGTTTTGAAGCACTACATTTTGAACTTATGACTCCTAAACACATATATATATATATACAGTAGAACTTCACTCGAACTCGAAGGGATTGTCAAATTCTGTGCGGCAATAAAAAAAAAGTCACTATGGTTTCAAAGCATACCTTATCCAAATATCCGTATACCTTTTGCTAACTGGACAATATGGTTTTTTTTCCTCATATATTTAATACGAAAAGGGGGATACATTAGTTTTGCCACCCTCAACTTTTGGCAGATATTAGTAAATGTTATCCCTCACTTCTGGTTCGGTATAAAATACTCATATCTGCCAATCCATGTTAAAACTCAAAACACATTCTGGCTTCCATGATTTATTTCTTAAACTAATTCGGTATAGTTAAATTAACATTGGGTTTTATAATATAAAAAAAGTTAAAATGCTTTACATTTTGGAGCTAAAAACTCAGTTTCATTTTTATTATAATATAGCAACAATACGCCGTCAGAGCAATCATAAATATCAATCAATATATATACATATAGAGACATTTAATTTTGGAGTTAAAAACTCAGTTTCATCTTTACAATTTCATATGTGATTATTAGCATGTTTTTTTTTATCAACTTAGCTGTTAATGTGAAATAATTGTGAGAAATAAGTTATGTAAGTCTCAAGTATATTAGTACATCTTCCTTGTTTTCAACAATAAACCAGGAAATGTTTTTTCCGCTTTAATAGTAAAACATACTCGACAATATGCAATCATACCGGGTAATAGATGATATCTTATTGTAACACACACAAGAGATGACGTGAATGAAATGATTTTTAGTAGCATAACCCCGCTATTTTATACTGAAGTGTATTTGTCAAGCCAGTAGATTGATTCATCATGTATATATGTATGTAAGCACATTCAACGTACATCTGTCAATTAAATTGCGATGTTCGAGTTTGACATGGTAAAACTCGTGATTTTATTATTGACGGGACCATTTATTGAGTTCGACTGTTCGAGGTATCAGTGTTCGAGCGAAAGAGATTTTTTTACTTAAAATTATATGAAAAATTGACGGGACTTTCAAATAAGTTCGAGACATCCATGGTATTCGACCCATCCGCGTTCGAGGGACCGAGGTTTGACTTATATATATGTAAAATGCTAATGTCCATTTTTACATGTTTTTTTCATACTATATTTAAAGATTTGACTGAACAGATTTTATTTCCAAAATGCAACAGAATGCACCATTGTGCGTACTGCTGACCAAAAAAATGTTCTAGGGGGGAGGGGACAAACTCCATACCCCCTACCACTTTTAGTCTCTCGAGGGTTGTCATGTATGCAAGATATGGCCGACAACTTGGAAGCCTTTCCAGTAAGTAATTTGCACCAATATGATATTACACTAGTTTGTATATCTATATAAAGTGGAAAGCGACCAAGCTCGCCGTATATCATAAAATTTGGCGTGCTTTGCTTCAAGTAAAGAATTAATTTGCAGAATTTCAAATGATTTTTTTTCAATTACATAATTATCACTAAATCCCCAAACTTCACAGCCATATAGTAATATAGGTTTTACAATTTTGTCTAATAAATCTAACAAGCATTCGATTGATAGATTATGTCTTTTCCCCCTTCTGATAACTTTATACATGGCTTTTGTAGCTTTTTCGATATTTTTTTGCTTTGCTAATTTAAACTTTCCATTTTTGGTAAAAGTAACACCTAAATAATTAAATTCGGTCACAGTTTCTATTTCTTTTTCATTATACAGGAAGTGTACATTTTCCGCAGTTCGAATCGTGGACAAAACCATAATTTTTCTTTTGTCAATGTTTACTTTAAGTTTCCATAATTTACTGTATTCATAAAAAATATTTAGTAAAGTTTGAAACCCATCAGAAGTCTCTGACATTAGAACAGTGTCGTCTGCGTATAAAAGGGCGAACATTTTTAAATATATTTCCAATTGTGCTTCTAGTTTGCTAGAAATACTTTCTAAACCTGTAATATTCTTGTCTTCCATAAACTGTTCAAGGTCATTTAAAAATACTGCAAATAAGAAAGAAACAAGTGTTCACCTTGTCTAACGCCCACTTCACTTGAAAAGAAATCTGACTTGTTATCATTATAAACAATACATGATTTAATACTATTATACATATTTACTATAAAATTATACATTTTTCCATTTATTTTATTTAATAACAATGTATACCACAATGCTACCCTCCAAGCCTTGTCGAATGCTTTTTCGAAGTCTACGAATGCGCAGTACATTTTTTTTTTTTTTTTTTTTTATATCTCAAAAAGGCATGAATTCTATATATACAATCTAAAGTAGAATACCCTTCTCGGAAACCACATTGATTTTCATTCAACAATAAGAACTTTCTGAATAAGTATTTAATCTATTATTTGAGATTGCAGTGAACAGTTTACCCAAACAACTGAGAATTGTAATCGGTCGATAATTTTTGGGGTCATTTTTGTTACCTTTATTTTTATAAAAAGGTTTTATAGTTCCTAATAACCAGCTTTCCGGAATAATCCCGGTGTCAAAAATTAAATTAAAAGGTTTTTCGTAAATATCAACAAACTGATTCCTAGTAGTTTTCATATATTCATTGATAATTTGGTCATCGCTAAAGGCTTTATTGTTTTTAAGGTTTTTCATCCCTTTAAAGGTTTCATCTTTCGTAATGGGAGAATTTATATTTTCATTTAATTCGGCTGTGATTGTTGGATCAATGTTCAATGTGTTTTCCGGTTCATTGGTTTCCTTTAAAGTATTCAAGTCTTTGAAGAAATTAAAAAGTTCTTTAAATTCAATATCGGGTTGTTTAGTAGACTTTCAAGTATTTAAAATTTTCCAAGTTATCATACGCCTTGACATTTCCTTACGGTATTTTTCCAGATTGCTGTCTAAAGTTTTTTTGTGGTGTTTTTCGGCGTTCTTTACTTATTCAGATGTAATTTGCCAAGGGTATAATTCTGTCTGTCATATTACTTTTCGGTGATTTTGTCGCGCAACTTTGCAATCTAAATTGAACCACGTTTATCCCCCTTTACTATTTTTGGTTTTCCCTTATAGACGGAACGAGTTCCAAATGTGTTCTTTGCTGCCGAAATAAATAAGTGGCATAAATCTGAAGTACAAGTGTTAATGAAATCCTGGTTTATTTCTTCCGGATTAATATTATTGAGCTTTTCAGAAAGCTCATTGAAATTGTTGACATTTATGTTTTCTATGAACTCTTGGGCCTTTAACGGATTCCATTTTTTAATATCTTGTAAGTTTTTAAAACTTTGATTATTTGTAGAATCAGTTTTTTCTTCCCTAATCGGTTGAGACGGATTACTTCTAACACGAAACGGTGAATGTACATCGGAAAATAATCTTGAAAAATCTAAAATACTCATATTTACAATGTTTTTTTTCTTAATTCTGAGTTAAAAATAGTATAATCTACTACGCTTGCATTTCGACATGTCAAATTACCTTCTTTATTGTCACCTATTCTTCCATTTACAATAAACAAATCATTCCACCTACATAAGTTAAGTAAAAGATTGCCATAGGGGTTTTTACATTTGTCCCCATTGTTTCGTTTTAAAGGTAAATTTAAATGCTGTAGCACATTTGGGGCATTTTCAATGAAATCATCAAAGGTTTCAAAGAGGGTATTTTCATCTAATGTAATGAATTCGTCATCCTCTGCTGTTCTTGCATTAAAGTCCCCGATTAGATAAATATTTTTTAATTTTTCAGTAAATTTTAAGTATTCGTTTTCAATTTGACTAAATGCGTCAGGGGATGAATAGCGAGAGTATTCTGGTGGAATATACACTATACTTAATAACAGATCAGAGTTTAGTTTCATCAATTTTGATGATATTTTGCACCACAATACAAACTTATTTTCAGTTTCAATTACTTCTATATATCACCCTCAAACTTTTCTCTGTAACCTAATACTATTCCACCAGACTTTCGACAAGCAAATGTTTTTCTATTTTTCATTTTAAAAATATATCCTGGTAGCTAAATTTCGTCAGTATCATTGGTCTTTGATTCGACTAAACATATAATATCATTAACACACAAAAGTTCCTGAAATTCTGGATATTGCTATTTATTTTTGAGTTCACAACAATTCAGAGCCAAGACGTTAAACATGTCAGCTTTAGAATCGTTCTCTAAACATTTATTTAAATCGGGATCAGTGTTGTCACTATTTACACTTTCAGTCGAACATTCACCAAAATCAGTGTTATCACTATATATACAAATGTACTTTCATTAAAACAGTTATTATTTAGATCACTGAAATCAGTGTTGTCACTATTTACACTTTTACTCAAACATTTATTATTTAAATTACTAAATTCAAAATCAGTCTGATCACAATTGAGAATACTTTCATTTAAACATTTATTATTTGACTCGACTAAATCATTATTGTCACTATATATGCTTTCATTCGAACATTTATGATTTAAATAATCAAAATCAGTCTTATCATTATTGAAAATACTTTCATTTAAACATTTATTATTCAAATCGACGATGTGAATGTGATCACTATTAAAACCTCCATTCAACCATTTATTATTTAAATCAACTAAGTCAGTATTGTCGCTATTTATACTTTCATTCACGCTGTAACTGTTTAAATCATTTGATAATTGCATTAATTTGGTATCATTGTTGTCGATTTCACAATCAGTCATTACAATTGACTCACATTTATCTGTTACAATACAAGAACATTTTATATATTTATCACTTTCAATACATGTACATAAGTTTGCTACTGATTTATCATTAATGTCACAATAGAAATTACAATAATCAGAGTTGTGTACTGTTAAATCATTATTTATGAGCCCATCTCCTGGGCACCCCTATGAATAACGAACAGAGTTTGTATGTCCTTGTTTAGGTGACGAACCCTTTCGCTGACGTTTACTAGGTGGCGTTTCATTGTTAGGAGACGCTTTCGGTAAAGTCTGATGGTAGACCTCTTCCGTGCGCTTAGATCTTATAGGTGTTATATTTTCGTAGTCTTCGTCTGTTGGAATAACACCTGTACGGGGAACATATAGCTCATTATTTATATAGAGTCTATCTCGAACTAATTTTACTTGTTGGTTTGTTCGTTTTGCGTCTTTCATGATCGGATATAAGATTGTTCGTCTTTGTTCAATTTCAAACGGAAATTGTTTTCTAATTCCAACTGATTTTCCTCTCAGTTTGTTTGCGTTGTTCAATACAAATCTGAGGTCACTATGGTATAAAAATCTAGCTACTATAGGGGGCCTTCTGTTGTCTCCACTCCTTGTTTTAAATCGATGAACATTCCCAAATTCTATTCTATAATTGATTTCGAGTTCATGGAGTGAGAATCGACGCAATAGATCCTCTGTATCTTCATTTTGGACTCTATACAACCCGGTCAAAATTAAATTGTTTTTCATTGAGCGGCATTTGAGATCAAGTACGCTTTCTTTTAATGATTTGATTTCTTCTGATTCGACGACTGGTTGGACAACGGGTTTTTCTTCTAGCTTTTTATTCTGCTATCAAAGTGTATGATATTTCTAGTATTTGTTTTACACTGTTTCTCAACTTGATCAAACAGATTACTTACACCTTGGCAGCTAGATTCCCACTCGGTTAGCTTAGCTTTCAAGTCGTTTGAGCGGTTCCCTAAATTTCTAACCCTTGATGATACAGAAAGCAAGATTCGGGAGAAGACTTCATAAGTTGGAAAAACTTGTGTCCGATCCCTATTTGTTATATTTAGCAAATAAAAATATGTTTAAACTAAAACAGAAAGCAAAGTCATCAATTCGTTTTTCTATGTTAGTTTCCATTCTCTGCACTCTAGTATCAATGCTAGTTACAATTTGTAGTATGATGTTTAATAGAGCATTTGAGTTAGTAGTATCATCTTGACCAGATTCAATGATTTTGCGACTCTGTGCAATCATGTGGGACGTTTCATTCAGTGACATGTTTCTCGTTCTGGTTATCGATTGGTGAACAATAAAGTCCAAAGTCCAATTTCATTCAGAATGTTATGAACTGTTCACAATGTGTTAATTGGCCCCAGGGTAAGTAAAGGCGGGTCACAAGGAAAACAAAATGTCTTTCTTTGTCAAAAAATTCAAAAGTTCAAAATAAAATTAAGGCGCTGGAAACTCCCAAACGTTAAAGTTCACACAAATTCTGATATTATAAAGCAAATATTCACGTTTTGCGAAAATAAAGTATTTCCGAGACATAAGTATAACTATCCAAATTCCATGAACATCTGCAGAGGGAAAAACACTTCATGTTGTCTCAATCACGTGATAACCAATCATTGCAATATAGGAAATGCTAAGAAAAAGTCTAAGTGATTTTTATTTGTTAATTGTATCATAGCACAGGCACCATCAACACATCCATTTACACACTTGTTCCTTCATTATTTCTTACTCTTTGTTTATTCGATCTTTTTCTGTTTTATGCTGTTTACTTGTGCATACCCAAGATAATGTAATTATAATTGTTTATAAAGGAGAAGAATTTTTTAAGTTGATAAAACGTGTGTCGGATCCTCTATGTATCATTAAGCAAATAACTAAACCAGAACGTTTAAGATTTGTTATTGATTGACAATCGATTTTACGATTGATGTCAAAATTTAAAAAGTTACAAATATAATTGATATATGTTTGTCAAAACCGGCGATATTCTACAGATATCTTATATTGTTGCCTAATTCCTTCTGTACAACACTTCAATGATGACTGTTGTTGTACTACAATACCTATATGAGATAGTGTGTGTTGCTTAGCTTCAATATGACTGCAACATTTGTTATTTGTCTTTACTTGTGTGAGTGAATTAACTGTATTTATTTCCGTGACTGTTATCTTCATTGTCTCTATTTATTTCCCTCTGCCTTTTCCTGTGTGACTGTTTCAATCTTTTTCTGTCTTTATGTCCGTGACTGCATCCTTTATTTACTGTCTACTTGTTTGACTTCAAATTCCCTTATCTCTCTTTGATTGTGTTCTGGAACATTTCTGTCTGGCGTAACTTGTGCGATTGAAAACCTTAAAAAAAACAACTCCTCTCTTTATCTATGTGACTGCACACGTCAGTGTTGCAGAAGGCAACGACCTATATTACCACAAATTTCACTCTGGTTTTACATGTGTATCAACAAACCTCTGTCTGTCGTCTGGTACTGTAACTTTTGTGTGACTGTCAAACTGCGGTTGAGAATCAAAATCCGTTTTATTTTTCTTCTCTTTGTATGAATGCGAACTACAATATGTATGTCTGTAATCTGTTGTTTCTTCTAAGGCTGCAAACTTTGATATATCTCAACTTGCGTGACAATAAACTTCAATGCATGTTCCATTGCGTGGCTGGTTTTACCTGTGTCATTGTAAGCTTCAATATGTCATTTCTTGCGTGCGAACAACTTCAATCTTCCTTCACTTATATGACTGCAATCTGCAATAACTGCACTTATTTGCGGAAGCTTCAATGGCTGTCTTTACCTGCTTGACTGCAACCTGTAATTTACTTTTACTTGTATGACTACAATTTTGAGTAGATGTGGTTTCTTGGGGATTCTTACCTGCGTGATTGCAAACTTCAATTGGCCTTTACATTATGTAACTGTTATAAAATGATTGTCTATTCGAAGGTATATTTTATATAGAAGATGATAACAAAATACTGTTTAGATTATGAACACACTTTGAAGTCACATATGGTTCTTCGGATAATGCACACATTTGTTGATGTATGTTCCATCTACAAAGACGATGTTCAGTAGATATACTGATGCAAGTAGTTATATATATAGGGACCCTTACATTAGTTGTTAGACAGTGGACACATCAGAATAGCATTGTAAGGGTAAATAAATTTAATTTCATTTAATTCAAACGTTTTGATTTCGAATCTTAATTCAAACCCAAAGATTATTTGTTTTGTTCATATTTGTACTGGTGGCCAAAACAATAAAAATTGATATTTCTGGATATTGTTTTATATTATTTGGCGCAGTAACGTGTCTTTAATGTTGTTCAATATATATTCTGATCATTAAAGGAAAGATGTGGTCGTTGATAAACCCAAAATGAATCAAATGTTGAGCTAGTATAATTCCATTAACATATACGGCTGTCATTAATTTAACCTGGGTTAAAAAGAAACCGTGATAGTAGCAATAACAACAGCTTGATGAGACGATATTTGACATGCTACTCTGTGTGAAAATGATTTCCAATACATTCAATTATTGTATAAATAAAAATCAAGTTAGTGGTGTCCGTTACGATTTCCACATAGAAACTAAGTTTGGTTCGTCTTTACCTTCAGTTGTTTATAGGAGAGTTCGTATTTACATTATTTGCGTTTGTTTGCCTATAGTGGTGTCCAACACATATTGTGTTGTGTTGCTTTCTTTGTCTTTATGTTGTGTCATGTGTATGGTGGTGTCCAACGCATATTGTGTTGTGTTTTTGTATTGTTTGTCTTCGTGTTGTGTCTTGTGTATGGTGGTGTCCAACACATATTGTGTTGTGTTGCTTTGTTTGTCTTCGTGTTGTGTCTTGTGTATGGTGGTGTCCAACACATATTGTGCTGTGTTGCTTTGTTTGTCTTCGTGTTGTGTCTTGTGTATGGTGGTGTCCAACACATATTGTGTTGTGTTGCTTTGTTTGGTTTGTCTTCGTGTTGTGTCTTGTGTATGGTGGTGTCCAACACATATTGTGTTGTGTT